>JBCEWC010011075.1:0-17038 GCA_038996855.1 Solanum aculeatissimum
TTTGAGACGAGGGTTTCCAGGAAACAACCTCTCTACCTTTGAGGTAGTGGTAAGGTCTGCGTACATTCTACCCTCCCATACCCCGCTTGCGGGATTTCACTGGGTATGTTTTTGTTGTTGTACCTGCTGTCATTATTGTGTTTCTGATGTAAATTTGGGTTTTTATTGCATGTCATGTTTTGGGATGTTCCGAGCCCTAGATTGTGTTTTATATTGGGACACAAGTTGGTAAGAACTTTCTAGAATTCTTTTATGGAGTTAATTTTTGAATTTCTAGTGTGTGTCCCGCACTTCGATTTTGACTCTACAATTGGTTCGTCTCTATTTTTATTGAATTTAGTGTGATTCTATTTTTGATAATGTGACAACGTTTGAAGGTTGTATGAAAGGAAAAAGCTTTGGCATTGTGCATAATCGACCTACAAATAGGCTACGACTTCTCTTCTTTTAAGATTGGGTTTGAATATGTGAATTTATGTGGATTACATGAATTTGGATGGGGAATTAGCTAAGTATGCCTTTCTCATTAGGATTCCTGATTTAGGTATGGTAGGTACTTGTACTGTTATCATTGATTACGTGTACCTTGTAGCATGGCTTGTACGTGATTCCTATATGTAAATTGAGCATGTTGGCATTAGTTTAGGCTTAGGCTAGTGAAAGTCATAGACTTGTGATCTTTCTAAACTCGTTAGGCATCAGTTCCTCTTTTCAGTGTTATTCCAGATGGCTTAGGTCCTAGTAGACTAATATAGCAAACTTGGGTATGATTCCACCTTCCCATTTTCCAAATCATATCCACTAGAATAATTCACTAATCCCTAAGATTTACATGAAAGAAAATACTCAACAAGGGTTAGAGTTCACTTGCCTCAATTTTACCAATCAATCACTCTAATGATAAAGCTTTTCCCTTCCGAATCGAATTCGAATCACCACAATCTAATTGGAAGCGAATTCACAATCACAATATGAAACTAACAACACCAAAATCAAGTAATTCGGAGAAAAGAAAAAAATTATCCAAAAATTCACTACCAGAAGAAGAGTAAGAAATCTGGAATTTTTTACACAAAAAGGATCCTTGAGGTTTTAGGAATCTAATCGTGAAAACCATTTCGAAAAAGGAGTTGAAATGAATTCACAATCATCATTTTAAGTTTGAAAAATCATGTCCATGAAATCCCCTAACAACTTGTTTGGATGATGGTTTGTCATGATTTCATAATGTATGGTATGATATGGTATTGTACAGTAGAGTACTGTACAATGTTTGGATAGACTGTATGAGTTGCTACTGTTTAATGATAATTTGTTATTTGATTTGACTGTATGATATTGTATCATAACTTGAAAATTTACAAAAATGTCCCTAATTATTATAAATATTAAATTTATCAATATTTTTTTAATAAAACTTTTTTAAAAAATTAATACATAGAATCAAGTAGGAAAATATACAAGCTAATATATTTTCAATCCATACAAATAATACAAGAAAATAAAAAAGTAAGAACTTTTTAAAAAAATGAACCTAAAAAAATAGACTAAAACGTGAAAGAAAAGACGGGAGGCGAAAAAGAAGTTTCAAAAGTTGATACGAAGGAAAATAGATAATACAAAAATAGTACATATATTAGATTAAAATTTAATAAAGAATAAAGGATAAATTAGAATTATTTAAATTTTAGTAAGGGTATAATTGGAAAAGAAAAGAGAACCATGGGATACCACCAAATTGGTGGTTTTAAAAAGTGAGGGGTTTCATGGTTAAAGAACCATGAAACAAAACCATAAACCATACCACATAATTTATGAAACAATCAAACTAAATGTGGTTCTCTTATTAACCATACCATACCATAAAAAATCACCATCCAAATAAGCTGTAATTTCTCCAATTAAAACCCTTAATTTGATGATGAAAATATGAATTAATCAATGAAAATTGAAGAAAAAAATTGAAAAGGGCTTATCCAATTGATTCTCCTTGAAAATATCTTGAAACATCGTAAAAAACCTAGCTCAAAATGTTGAAAACCATGAAAAATGATGAAGACATGAAGTTTAAAAACTGTCACTATTTAGGGATCAAATAACCCTCCGCGATCGCGGCTTGGAGCCCATGAATGCGAAGGTCAAGGTTGGTCAAAACTTTGCGAACACAGAGAGAGGTCCGCGAATCCATGCCTAGCTCCATTTACAATTACAGAGTACCAATTGTTAGACATAACCCTCCAAGACATATCAATAAAAAATTCACTAAACCCTATACTTCTAAGAACCATCCAGGTGTAAGACCAAGACACTCTATCATACGCTTTGGCCATGTTAAGCTTAAGAACAACATTACTACCTTCATTAGGCTTCTTGATTTGATGACTAATTTCCTGAGCAAGCATAATGTTCTTAGAAATATTCCTGTTCTTAACAAAGCTTGTGAATGTATAACCTTTTCTTTCTATCCCCGATCAAATCATGAAAGTAACTAGAATTAACCTCTCCCTGCTAAAACCACTGGAGTTGAGTCTTTTATTTGAGAATGGACTGTTCAAGTTTAAGGTATTTGATGTAGTTAGCATTGGTGGCATGAAGAATAATCCTATAATCTACAAAATTGTTGAGGATCAAAGCTTCTTCAGCATGTCTAGAGTTTTCCTCAAACTTCTTAACCTTGATAAAGATATCACTAAATTTAGCCTTGGACCAATTGCTAAGAGGTGAAGACACCCTTTTAAGCTTTTGGTGAAACCTCCACATGGGGCCTCCTTGAACCTCCCTTTCCAATAGTTGGCAACTATATCTATGAGTGAAGGCTGCTCAGTCCAGCAATTTAAAAACTTAAAATACCTTATAGGAGTAGTCTTATTATCAATCATCTCAAGCAAAAGAGGACAATGATCTGATCCAGTGCTAGGAAGGTGAGCAATAGAAGATTAAGGCATGAAGTTCAACTAGTGATCATTAACCATAGATTTGTCTAACCTATTCTAAATTATAGCATCAATGCCCCTCTGATTAAACCAGCTATATCTCTGCCCATTAAATCCATGATCTGACAAACCACAAGCCTCAATAACATAAATGAACTCAAAACTCTTCTTCATGTTGTAAGGAAGAACTCCCAGTTTTTTCTCAAAACATAAAATCATATTGAAATCTTCCACAGTACACCAAGGCATATCATTATTGGAATAAGTCAACATGCTTTCCCAAAGAGGTCTCCTAAGTGCATCCTTGCACTTGGCATAAACAAAGGTAATAAAAAAAGGCTTTGGCCATATAACATGGCTGATCTTACAAGTAATGTGTTGCTCCTAATTCTGCAAAACTCTACAAATTACATCCGTAGTCTATACGATCCAACTCTTACCATTGGGGTTATGAAAAACCCATCCATGTTAAAATAAAGCCTAAATCTATGGAGATGAGAACTATCAGAAAAAGGCTCAAGAATGGAGATAAGATCAATGTGGTGAATGGATTTTAGAGACTCGATTCTGTCGATGGATCCTTTGGTATTAATACCTCTCACATTCCAAATAATGCTATTAATCATTTAAACTTAGAACTCTGTAGCCTAGTGATGGGTCTGCTAACAGGAGCAAAATTAATATGGCTGCTTTTCTTAGACTTGAGACTGGAGTGCTAAAATTCCCTAGAAGATAAACCTTGCTCCTATGAAACCTGGTAAAACTCCTCCTCAATTCTACCACTGGGGGGGATAAAAGCCATAATTAATTATTCACTGACATCATCATCATCATCATCTTCATTATCCACAATAAGTTACTTGTCTTTGTCCACTTCATCCTCAGAGTTAATAACCCCATAATCTTCAATCTGAACATGATTAGTAAGAATGGAATTAAAAACTTCTACATCCTGTATTAGTATTAATAGGGGGATATTTATCCAAAGGTGTGAACTCTTGTGCAGCAGGATCATCCACCAAAACAATTAGCTTACAAGTGCTACCATCAACATGTTTGTCAGGTTGAGTAGATTCAAAAATCACAAGGTTGTTCTGGTCATCAGCTTTTTTCTTCAAGGCATCCCTTCTTTTTTTTTAGTAAGTTTATTCCTCTTAGCCTTGGATCCAGTATAACTTATGCTAGCATGAGACCCCAGGTCCTTAGCCATACCACCCAAATTACTGAGATGAGTTGGAGTACACTTGGCAAATTGAACACTAGAAAGCAAATTTATTGTCTGATGATGATCCAAAGAGGTATTAGGGGCTCTAGGGTCCACCCTAGGGTCAGTGTAAGGATTATCATGCAAAATATGAGATAAATCCCCACCCCTTGGATCCCTATCCTGCAGATTAGTAAGATAATCCTTCAATCCACCCTCACCTCCACAAACTTAAACAAAACCAGCACAAGAGGGAGTAAAGGGTTGGGATACAACAACAAGAACATTAAAAGCCTTACTAGGGGGGATGGAAGGTTGTTCCTGAGAAGAAACAACAATACCAACAGTCACATGGGTAGATAAGTCAATATTTATTCCTTTATTTCTAGCATATTGGTTGCCCTCATGTCCCTCTCCTTCAGTGGTTCCCTCAACTTTTTCATGACTTGGATTTTCTTCCAAGTTTACTTTACCATGATCACTGGTAAGATTAATGAAGTTACCAGAGGGTTGGCATTGACTTGTGCCCACAACTTCAACCTGATTTTGCTGGGAATTCATCTGTTTATTATTTTTTTATTTCTTTTTCTTTGAGTTCTCCATTCTTCTTGATGTTCCACCTCTTTGTCTTTGTTACCAGCTTTTTGTTGATCCTTCTTACCAGAAATACTAATAGAACCATTAGCATTAACAACCATAGTATCATTATTTTGGGGTCTTACTTGCTCATCTAGAGAAGAACCACTTTTATTATTGCCTTTTCTTTCCTCTTTAGTTTCTTTCCTTGTTTTCTCTTCATCATCCTTTTGCTTCAGTGTACACCCTTGCACTAAATGTCCTTGATGTTCACAGTAGGTACAGTAATTAGGGAGACCTTCATAATGTATTACTTGCCATCTACCAATGGTGAAGTCTTGTTCATCTGTACCCATCCATACATGAAGGGGTCTCTCTTTGGTAATATCCAATTGAATCCTTACTTTAGCTACACTCCATCTTATTTTTTTAATGGATGCAACATCCAAGTAAAGTGTTTTTGCAATTGGGGAAAAAAGAGTAGAAATGAATTCTTTGTTATAGCAGTGCTAAGGCAGCTCTGGTAAGGTAACACACACTAGAACTATAGGGGTCTCCTTATCAGGAGTAAAATCAGGAGTCCTAAGTTGTAACCTCATGAGTTGCCCTTTAATAAACATACTTTGCTTATTCCATATGGTGTTATGATCCTCCTCATTGTCCAAATCAATGTAAATATATCTAGCATTGAAATGAACAATCTTAAGACCACCTAATAATTGAGTTTGTTGGATTAAACTTTTCTTGATAAGCTCAATTTTAGGCATGGTGTTTGATAACTTCCCAATTAAGGGGAATCTACATTTAGCAACCAATTTAACCCTAAAATCCTCTTTCCTGAAGATCACAGCTGGCAGCCCCTGCCTTGTGGTAAACATAGGTGGGCTAATCTCAATAGGGGTCTCATTTTTGGCTTGATTGGCCGTCAGCTTGGTGGCATATGAATGAACAATAGTAAAGGGGGGCAGTTTAGGAATTTGGTTGGATTTGGGGAAGATATTAGGATTATAAATGGGATTTTGGGCGGTTTTTTCAGAATGGAGCTGGTGTATAGAATTTTAGATATTGATGGCATGTTTTTGAAAGTTAGAGGTTAATTTGTTGGGATCATAAGGTTTGGGGAGAGGGGGGGGGGTTAAATTTGGGTTTTTCCGAATTAGACTTCTTGGTGGAATTGCCCTTATCAGCCTTGTCTTTACCACTCATGCCCTGATCAGTCCTCTTTCCCTCTCTACTAACATTCAAATCCACTTGAACCTGTTGAACATGAGAGATAGATTCCAACATTTTTGGTTTCCCAGCCTTATTATGTTGTTGATTCTCATTAGCACCAGAATTCCTACTATTCTTATAGACCAATAACTCATGTTGAATTCTAGAGGTTGGAGTACCAACAATATGACCAGTCTTAGCAGAATTAGAAATATGATGGAAATTAGGAGATTCATAGTCCGGGGACTTACCTTCTAAGGATGCTGAATCCTTAGGATCATTACCATTCTCTGGAAGTTCATTGAGGTCTTTTCCAGCTCCATCAATACTCACATTTGGAATATTATGAACAATAGAGACACTTTGAGCTTTAACGGTCTCATTAAAATGAGTAGTAGGATTTTTCTATTCAATTGGCCATATGAATGATTAAATGGTAATATTTGATCATCCTCAATAACCTTAATCGAACCAATTTGCAGTTGACTTCCTCCAATTTCAATTAGTCAAACCTGTGTAGTCGAAACCCTAGATTGTGAATTTGAACCAATTGGAACATTAACTTTTGGGTTGGAAAGATCCACCATGTTCTCTGGAGTATTTTGTTATATATCATGTTCATCAAATGTCGTCGGAGCTCCGAAACTACCACCAAAAAATTCATCGACTGCGATTTCATCATTAGAATTGCTTGAGTTTGGGCCCACTAATGCGGAATCACCTGGGGAGGAAACCCCAGCGATCAATTTCGGCTGTATCTCCCAAGAAATAGCTCGAATTTGAAGATGAACCTGTGGTAGGTCTGTCACAAATTTCTCAGAAATTTGCAGCTTCGTTCTCGCAAATAAGATGGTGGAATCATTAAAATATTTTGTCGAAAAAGGATCAAGAAGTGGGGGATCTATTCCCCCACTTGGAATGACTCGAATTAATCCAAAATTGGCTAAGAAGATAATTTTTTAAGCCCGTTGGAACTCTTCTTCGTGAATTGCTACAGTGATTGCTGGACTAGATTGCAAATTTGAAGAATTTGGGGATGCATCAAAGAGATTGATGTGGTGGTGGTGATTCATCTTGTTAAGATTCTCCTATTGGCTTTGGTTCGATGTCCAGTTGACCTTTGGTGGCAGCTCACGCGCCATTCTTGTGGCGCTGGCAGTAGATTCTCATTGAGAGTATAATTTTAGAGAGAGATTATAAAGAGAGAAGGGGCCCTTTTTTTCTCTTCCGTGAGGTTAGGAATTTGAAGTGTGAGGTTTGTGAATTCCTTCACGTAATAGTGATGGTGCATAGATCTTTCCCTATGTCCAACTCCTTTCTCTTCCAGCAAAACATAGCCATCTCTGTTAGATATAACACGGTTGTGTTGATCTTTGTGTCAAAGCTCCTTACCTTGTTACACTTGAAGTAATTTTCCAAGAGCCACAAGAAAGTTTCCACCTCTTGTGCATCACAGATGCCTTTGAACATAGGTCATTTGGGAGCCTCGATCCTGGCCTCCCTTTCTCCAGTTGGTGCAACATATCTCCCCTCTGCCATGACTTCCTTGAGCGTCTTTACTCCAGAACTCATGGCCCCAGTCGTCCATGATTTGGTGCTCCAAGAAAGTGATAGCTTCTTTCACCTCATACGCAATAACCTTATGTTCGTCTAACTCCTTCTAAATATTGTCATTTTTATCAAGGGTGAATTCCTCTAAGGTCTTGAACTTTCCATCGAACTGGTTCAAGTTCTTGCCAAGGATATCTACCGCTTGTCAGGAAACATCCACTCTAGAAATCCACTCCATGTTGGGCATGACGTTAATGAGTTTCTCACCACATTTTTTATCACTCACTTCAGTGGTTGAGAGTGAGTGGGATGTAATGGGCTCGCTTGGTGTCGGCTTGATCGGCAACCCCTCATTTCTCTTAGAGTTTTTCTTCCCTTTGTGTGACTTCTTGGCAACATCCAACCTAACACTGGTGACGTTGGTGGTTTCAAAGTCTCCTTCACTTCCCATGCTTCCCTTAGTAAGACCTGCTCTAATACCATATTGTCACGAACTTAGAACTTTTGTTAAGACTTTCATGTGACACTTGTCAATTTGCTCATGAATCTTTCACAATCTTACAAATACAGTAAGCCCTTCTCACGTGATTGCTAAGGAAATGCTAGATTAAGAAGACTAGAGTGCTTTAAGAAAGAAGACTTGTATATTGCTCGGAGAATGCTTTACAAATTTTTGGATGCCTAAGAATGCAAATGACACCCTCTATTTAAACTTCCTACTTGGGGTCAAAGTGTAATTAATGTTTATATTATAAGTCCCTCAATATTTATAATTTAGTCCCTCTCTAGAATCCTCCACACAATCGTAGAGAATTCGAAGGACTACAAGATCTTCCTACACAATTCTAGAGTCTTCTGCAAACCACCAAAATACTCTAGATTCTTCCCCCCTTTTTAAGATCAAGTAGCGAGCCATCACACTAGGCTAGGGTGGTCCTTTTTCCATTCCAGGTCTGAGGATGAGGGATAAGGCACCAGGAGCATCGAGTTAGGGAGGTCCTAGCATGGGACATTGTTTGAGTGGTTCAAATTCATTCCCTACCTACCATGGTTGAGTTATTACTAGTCATTTTACTTAGGGTTTCTGTGAATATGATAGGATTAATCACTAGTCCCAACAGTGCCCCCTTTGAGGTAGTGCTGCATCACCCCCATACAGAGTTAGATAGGTGCCTCCGCCAGTCGAAGGCAGATATTAGGTTCAGGGACAATGAGGTGATCATTAATGTACTCAGGGTAGTCTTCGAAGAGACAAGTCAAGTGGCAGGATTTTCTATGCTGCCCTAATGAGTGCAGAGCATGAGGCATCAAACATTATCATTACAGGTATGATTTTTCTATGCCAGAAATCTACTTCATCCTTATTTGATCTAGGTTCTACATACTCCTATATATCTATGTATGTTTTCCAAATTAAGTGTGAATCTTGAGCCACTAGAAGCACCATTGTATGTTTTGACCCTTGTACGTGAGTCTTTAGTAGTGGATTAGGTTTTTAGATATTATGTGGTCAATTTACAAGGATAGTATACCCGGACGGGTATTATTTTGCTTGATATGATTAATTTTGACACTATTTTGGCAAGGATTGGATAGCTCCTCATCACACGATTTTAAACTGTTATAAAAAAACCATTACCATAGCTATTTCTAGCATACTATTTGTAGTGTTTCAAGGGTCTTATAGTTGCACACCAATTTGGATTATCTCATGTATTAAAGACCAAAGGTTACTAGCTAGCAGGAGCTTATCCTATTTAGCTTATGTTCGGATGTGGCAAGCAAGGCTCCTTCTGTTGGTATAGTTCCTGTGGTTTGTGAGTTTTTAGATATTTTTCCTAATAACCAACTTGCCTACCCTTAGAGTGAGGTATTGACTTTGTTATAGATTTGGATCTAGGCATCAAGCCCATTTTTATTCCATCTTATTGGATAGCCCCCATAGAGCTTAAGGAGCTCAAAGTTCAGCTTTAAAGTCTTCAAGATTAGGGATTTATCCAGCCTAGTGTATCTCCTTAGGTTGCTTTTGTCTTGTTTGTTAAGAAGAAGGATGGGACCATGAGGATGCGTGTTGATTACAAGCAATTGAATAAGGTGATAGTGAAGAACCATTGGTCTCTGCCTCATATAGATAACCTAATTGATCATCCCTAAGGTGTTGTAGTGTCTTCTAAGAACGACATGAGATCAAACTAGCACCAGTTGAGTATTAGGGCAGTAGACATCCCTAAGACCACTTTATAGACTTTTTATGACAACTATGAGTTCTTGGTGATAACTTTTGGGCTGACTAATGCCCCTGCTACCCTTATTTATTTGATGATTTGTGTCTTTAAGCCTTATCTTGACTCCTTCATTATAGTCTTCATTGATGATATTCTGATATACTCATGGAGAAGAAAGGAGTACGCACAATATTTGATGATTGTGCTCCAGACTTTTAAAGATCAATGACTTTATATGAAATTCTCAAATGCAAGTTTTGGTTTGAATTTAGTGACATTTTCTAGACACATGGTGTCCAAGGACAGTATTATAGTGGATTTGATGAAGATAGAGGCTATCCGTAGTTCAGCTATGCCCACGTCTATAATAGAGGTTCAACGCTTTGTCAGATTGGTTAGTTATTACAGACGATTTGTTAAGGGCTTCTCTACTATTACTACACTGTAACAACCCTCAAGTTAGGCCTAGAAAGTATAGAAAAGTTGGACTGAAAATGCCTAAGGGTTAGTTTATGAAGCCTAGTTCATGGTCCGTGGTATGAACAATGAGTCGTAGACCATGCTTGTAGATGAGAGACTAAGAAAGTGAATTTTTTTAACAATAAAGTGGTTCACAACCCGTGGAATGAATAATTGACCGTAGAAAGGGTCATAGGTTTGAGTTCAAAAAATGAAGGAAATTTGGAGTTTAGAAGGTAACCCATGAACAATATGATGACCCGTAGTCCCATGCACGCCTGTGGTTAGCCTTTGTAGATGAGGTATAGAATAGTGGAAATTTTGCTAAGTGTGGAAGGACTCCACAAGGAATTCGATAACTCATGGATTGTTGTAAGGCCCATAGATTAGGCTTTCATGGTTGGTGGTTGGTAACCAATTTTTGAAGATTGGGAAAAGAGAACAGGACGACGAGAACCACGACTCGTGGTTTCATCTATGACCCATAATTGTGGTCTCATGGATTGAATCAAGCTGTTTTAATGAAGGACAGTTTTGTCCTTTCTATCAATCCTAACTTTAAACTATGTAATTTTTATGACCATTTAGGCCCCTAAACAGACCTTAAATCCCTATATTCCCATTCCTTTTTCATTCTTCCACTTTCTCACAAAACCTAAGGCATTCATCCACTCCAAGAACAATCTAAGGAGGCTAGGGTTTCCAAGGATCTATTACATAACAACAAATTCCTTCTTCGTAGACTTCACCTAAGGTATGTGAGTTGATTTGTGGGTCTCCTTTCACCCACAAAGTCCCACATAAAAGTTTTTACCTTTTCCTTAAGTTTCTTAAATACTATCATGCATGCTAATGATAATGTCATGATGCTTTATGTTATAATATGCCTTTAATATTACCATGAGATGTTATATCAAGTATTTTCATGAGTTTTGAGTTTAGGGTGAGGACCCCAATGATTAATGTTTTAAATGCTGATGTGTGGTCTATTTTGCATGTTTTGAATAAGCATATTTTTTCATGATCATGCATAAACCAAATGATTTATGAATGTTTTAACTCACGATTAAGCCCGCTAAGTTTAAAGTCAATCCTTGCATGTTATATAATAATAAGTAGGGCATGAAACAAAGATTTTAAATTGATGGTTCATCAAAGATATAAGCATGTTGACAATACCCTAAATGATGTTTATGATGGTCCCGAAGATGAAAGGACAATTCTCACTTGGTGGTTCCTTAAGTTTCGAGCTACTCTTGAGATGGCTACTTATGGTTCTAAGTGTCATAATTTGACTAAGTATATGTTTTAAAGATTCTGTGGGATGTTTTAGCACCGAATGAGGCATTAAGGTAGACTTTGGTAAGGAAACCCTAGAAGTAACCCCTTGCCCCATTAACTATGTCCCACCATAAGAGCCCTTGTAAGCTATGCTAGTGAATCCAAATAGGTCATTTATGATATACGATGATGCATGTTATGAAATGGAGTTCCGCCCAATAAGTGGTCTCCCTGTTCCAATATAGGGGGTTATGTTGGATTCCTTTTAATAACTCATATGGTCTTATATATCGGTTATGGTCTATTCACATAATTTCTATGACTTATGTCTATGTTCCATCATATGTGACTCACTTACATATTACTTGTATCCATGTTAAACATAATTCCTTGTGTATGCTTAAGTTCATATAAAGATTATCCTTACCGTTTCATGAATTAAAGTCTTTAACTTATGAATGATGGCATTACAATTTCATGCTTGCATTGTGTCTCACATACTTAGTACATTCCAAAATTACTAATGCATATTTTTCCTACATGATTTCACCATGTAGGGACAAGTGCTCCTCTCCCTGCTCACGACTAGTTTTTCCAACAATCAAGAATAGTTTTATTGTGATGATCCCTTAGTTAGGGTCTCTACCTATTTCATTTCTTGCCATGTATTTTGGATTTGATGTATGTGTTGGTTTTTTTTGTAGGCTTTTTCTTTCTATGTTGATCAAATTTGGAATATTTTCTATTTGATGGAAATAGACCGTTTACCAATTTTCATTTATCCTTGGTCTAGTTAGTATATTTATGGACACTATGTATATTTTAAGATGATATTTTGTTTCAAATGATGTCCCATAGTCCCTACCACATTTACTTCGACAAATGTATGAGTTTTTGGCCTATGAATGCTTGATATGAAAAAATGGCTTGGATGAGGTGCCCACGGGTGCCTCATTCGCCATGTGATGACTAGGTTCTTGGCTTGGGTCATTACAAACTTGATATCAGAGCACGCGGTTTTAAAATGTTCCTCAGATGTCCAAACATACCATGTCGAGTAGAATGTCGTTCAGGGTTGTAAAGTGAGCCATGATCATGAATGAGAGGCTATAAGACATTTAGGAAAGTCTTCCCTTCTTTCTTACTCATGTCATGCCTTTAGAGTTTTCTAAAGTTCTCCTATAACTAACAATGACCTCTTTGTCATTTCTAGATCATTCCACCAAGAAGTGCCCCGCAACCAAGGAACATACCCGAGAAATAAGCCTCTCCGCTACAACAAGATGATGGGGTGTCTCATGCAGAGTTTAGAGCCACATTTACCATTTTAGTCCAAGGTTTGGATAACCAAGCCAATAGGGAGTTGGTCATTCCTCCCTAAGTGCCTACTCTGGCTACACAGGTTAGAGATTTTATGAGGATAAGTCCTCTAGAGTTCCATGGTTCTAAGATAAAAGAGGACTCCATTGACTTCATTGATAAGGCCTACCAGATTGTTTCCGTAATGGGAGTTCCTTCAAAAGATAAGGCCGAGTTGCTAGCCTACCAACTAAAAAAGGTGGCCAAGATATGGTATGAGAAATAGGTGGAGGAAAAGGGCCAAGGAGCGGGTCTAATTGAATGGGAAGAGTTCAAGGGTGCTTTATCAGACCATTTCTTTCTAATAGAGGTCAGGCAGGCAAAGGTACAAGAGTTCATCAACCTCAAATAAGGACACATGACTGTGAGGGAGTATGCTCTCAAGTTCACCAAACTCTCCAAATATTCTCCTTTCATGGTAGCAAATTTGAGAGATCATATGAGCAAATTCATCTCTGGTGTATCGGACTTGGTGTCAAAGGAGTGCAATATAACCATGCTTGTGAAGGAGATGGACATCTCCCGATTGATGACGTACACCGAGCAAATTGAGGGGGAAATTTAAGAGGAAAATCTAGGGAGTCCAAGAGGACTCAGATTAATGGTGGGGGATACTCTCACCAAAGGAGTGAAGGCCATAACAAGTTCCAAGGTGGGCAAAAGCAAGGTGGACAAGGGTGAACCAATAATCCTTCTCCCTAATCCACCAAACACGAGGGGATATTTCTAAAGCCTCCAACCCCAAATTTTCCCAAGTATGGGAGGCCTCAGAAGAGACAGTGCTTGGCCAGCTTAAATGCATGCTTCAAGTGCGGAAAGCTCGGGCACCATACAAGGGATTATAGGAGTGGAGATGCAAGGCCCCAAGGACAAGGAGGGAAAGTTCAAGGTTACTATAGGATCAACCATTTCTATGCTCTTTATGGTTGACAAGAAGTTAAAGAGGCCTTGGATATTGTTATCGGTATGTTAAAATTTTATAATTTTGATGCATATGCATTATTAGATCCGAGGGAAAATTTGTTATGAGTAGCTCCTTTTCTTGCAAATAGAATCCATGCATGTCCCAAAGTCCTTCATGAGCCATATAAAGTATGTACCCCCGTAGGAGAATCCATTGTTGCATGAAGGGTTTATAGAAATTATCCCATTTCCATCTTGCATAAAATCGTCCCTTGTGACTTAGTGGAACTCTTCATGGTTGATTTTGATATCATACTTGGGATTGATTGGTTTCATGTTTCTTATGACTCTATTGATTATAGAACTCGTAGATTCAAGTTCCAATTCCTAAATGAGTCTCTTCTTGAGTGGAAGGGTAGAAATTCTTCATGTAGAGGTTGGTTTGTTCCCTTTTAAAGGCCCAAAAATGATTTCAAAGGGATGCATATATCATCTAGTGAGGGTCAAAGATGTCACTTACAAAGTTCCTTCTCTTTAGTTGATTCCCATTGTCATTGAATTTCTCAATGTCTTTCTGAATGAGTTATCTAGTTTTCCTCCTGAAAAGGAAATATATTTTGGCATAGACCTCCTACTCGACACTCATCCTATTTCAATTCCTCCTTATAAAATGGCTCCCACAGAGTTGAAAGAATTAAAGGAACAATTGAAAGATTTGTTGGAAAAGAGTTTTATTAGACCTAGTAGGTCCCCATGGGGTGCTCTGATTTTGTTTGTAAGGAAGAAAGATAGGTCACTCTGCATGTGTATAGATTACAGGCAACTCAACAAGGTCTCTATTAAGAATAAATATCCACTCCCAAGAATAAATGATTTGTTTGAAAATTACAAGGGGCTACACATTTCTCCAAGGTTAATCTTTTGTCTGGATATCATCAACTAAGGGTTAGAGAGAGTGATATTCCTAAGAAGGCTTTCTAGACTAGGTATGGTCACTTGGAATTTGTGGTAATATCTTTGGACTTACTAATGTGTCAGTTGTATTTATGGACCTTATGAATAATGTGTTCAAGTCTTACCTTGACATATTCGTAGTGGTGTTCATCGATGATATCCTAATCTACTCCTAGGGTGAGGGCGAGCATCTGGAACCCTTGAGGGTGGTGTTACAAACTTTGAGGGAGCAAAGGTTTTTGGCAAAAATTGACAAATGTGAATTTTGTCTAAGTGAGGTTGCCTTTCTTGGGCATATGGTATCAAGTGATGGTATAATGGTTGATCCTAAGAAGACAAAAGTGGTGTGCAATTGTCCAAGGCCATTGACTCCTATGGACATTAGGAGTTTCTTGGGCCTAGATGGGTATTATAGAAGGTTTGTGGAAGGTTGATCCTATATTTCATCCCCATTGACCAAGTTGACTCAAAATAAAGAAACGTTTATGTGGATATATGAGTGTGACAAGAGTTTCCAAACCTTGAAGGGTCGACTAACTTTGGCTCTCATCTTAATCCTGCCAGAGGGAAATGATGGGTTTTTTGTCTATTGTGATGCTTCAAGGATTAGGTTGGGGTGTGTGTTGATGCAACATGGTAAGGTGATTGCCTATTCATTAAGGAAATTGAAGATTTATTAGAAAAACTACTCAACTCATGATCTTGAGATTACAGTTGTGTGTTTGCTTTTAAAATTTGGCGCCACTACTTGTATGGGGTTCACGTGGATGTCTTTATCGATACCAAGAGCCTTCAACATGTGTTCACCCAAATGGATCTTAATCTTAGACAACGAAGGTGGTTAGAGATTCTTAATGACTATGATATGAGTGTGAAGTACCACCTGAGAAAAGACAATGTGGTAGTTGATGCTCTTAGTAGAGTTTCCATGGGTAGTGTGTCTCACATAGAAGATGATGAAAAAAGGAAGTTAGCTAAGAAAGTCCATAGGTTGTCTAGGTTAGGAGTAAAGTTGAATAAATTCGGAAGTGGTGGTGTGATGGTGCTACATGGGTCCGAATCCTTTTTGATTGAGTATGTTTAGTCTAAGAAAGACCTTGATCCCACCTTAGTTGAATTGAAGGCATTAGTGAAGGAAGAGAAGATAAAAGTTTTCTCATAAGGGGGATATGGTGTACTCCGATATCAAGGGATACTATGTGTGCTAAATGATAGTAAGTTGAAGGAGTTGATATTGCAAAAGCCTCACAACCCTTTTTATTTTATTCATCTCGGTACTACAAAAATGTTTAGATATTTGAGGGAGATATATTGGTGGAGCAGAATGAAGAGGTACCCGAGTGTGCTAATTGCCATCAATTCAAGATTAAGCATCAAAGGTTGGGTGACCTAGTTCAAGATATTAAAATTCTTACTTGGAAGTGGGAAGAAGTCAATATGAACTATTTAGTGGGGTTTTCTAAGACCAAGAAACACTTTAATTCCATATGGGTGATAGTGGATCGGGTGACAAAATCAGTCCACTTCTTACCGGTCAAAACGATATTCAATGTCGAAGGCTATGCTCACTTATACATCCGTGAATTGGTGAGGTTTTATGGGATTTCATTATCCATCATATTGGATGGTGGTGTATAATTTACCTCTTATTTTTGGAAGTCTTTTCAAAGAGGACTTAGTACTAAGGTGAAGTTAAGTACCACCTTCAATCCTTAAATCAATGGGCAAGCTGAGAGAACCATTTAAAAATTAGAAGATATGTTGAGAGCTTATGTGTTGGAGTTGAAAGGGACTTGCGATAAGAATTTTCCTCTTATCAAGTTTGCCAACAATAATAGATTTCATGCAAGTATCAAATTATACCATTTGAGGCATTGTATGGTAGACAATGTAGATCACCTATTGGGTAGTTTGAAGTTGGTGAGATGGTATTGCTAGGACCAAACTTAGTCGTGGATGTGATGGAGAAGGTGAGGCTTATAAGGAAAAAGTTGCAAATGACTAAAATTCAACAAAAGTCTTACTCTGATGTGAGGAAGAGGGATTTTGAGTTTGACATTGGTGATTGGGTCTACTTGAAGGTGTCCCAATGAAAGGTGTGATCCAATTTGGCAAAAGTGGAAAATTGAGCACTATGTATGTAGGGCCTTAGAAGGTGGTGAGAAGGGTTTACAAAGTGACATATGAGTTGGAGTTAACTATGGAAATGAATTCGATTCATCCAATCTTTTATGTGTCGATGTTGAGGAAGTTCATAGGTAATACAAACTGTATTTGAATGTAACACCCCGTATTTTCCACATGCTAGTACTATTTATATAAGACTTGATGCAGCCTTGCGATGTTGGTGGTGGACTATGTTTTCCTATGAATGGGGGTAA
>JBCEWC010011076.1:0-17037 GCA_038996855.1 Solanum aculeatissimum
ACCCAATATGCTCAAAGAGCCATAACAAGAGACTATGTGATCACAAGCCTTACATATCATTTCAAAACAAGAGTTTCATGATTACAATCTTCAATACATATGATATGAATGAGGAACAATAACATGGGTAATGGAATTCAAATTTAAATTCACAATTTACAAGGTAATTCAACATAAATCATGAGAAATTCTATATTTAAAGCATAATGAAATTTACCCATGCATAATTAAATCATAAAAGGGACATGCACTTTGATTCTTCAAGAGTTTCTATGAACATTCATAAAATTAAAGCTTAAATCATGGTT
This sequence comes from Solanum aculeatissimum, assembly GCA_038996855.1. Lineage (NCBI taxonomy): Eukaryota > Viridiplantae > Streptophyta > Magnoliopsida > Solanales > Solanaceae > Solanum > Solanum aculeatissimum. Next base: position 309 of record JBCEWC010011076.1, read on the forward strand.
AAATCACCTAAAATCTACAACACATAAGCCCAATCAACTAAATACTTCATAATTTAAAGAACCCATAACTTAAGAAATCTTAAAATCAAAAATTAAAGAGTAGGATTCTTGGGTCTTCAAATATGAAAGAAAATCCTTGAATCAAAACCCACATACCTTCAATAAACCAAAGGAATTGAAGAATCAAGCAAGCAAGGTTGTTTTTCCCAAATTTCTTCAAGCTTTCAACAATGGAGGTCAAGAGGAGTTAGGATTTTTCAATAAGTAATGAGGAGCCATAGAATGGATGAAAAGGGGTTAGGGTTAGGTTAAGGGGGGTTTAGAGGACCTTAGAATGCCTAAAAGGGGCCTAGAGATTAATTAAACTATGAATTAACCATTAATGAAATGGACAATTAACTATCACACAGTGCTACACGGTTGAGCTACAGTGACTGTCTACCTGCACACTGGTCGTACAACTGCCCGTGAACCATGCCTTAGTTTCTACTTCGGCTCAAACTCATGGTGACTTTCTGGATCACTTCACGAAGGGGTGTCATGGGCCGTGTGGCTTCACACGGACCGTGTACTGGTCCGTGGAGCCACACTTGGCCCAAAAATAAACCCCAAACCATGGCCAAGATGCTGACTCACTTGACGGCTACCCACACGGACCGTTTGAGGTCTCACGGACCGTGGGGTGGTCCGTGAGTCTTCACTTGGTTTATGGGGTGGGTCCTAACAACCCTGAACTCACTGGACCATAGCACAGACCCCCACATGGACCATGGACCCTCACACTGTTCGTGGTCCCCTCCTTGGGCCATTTCTAGAGCCTATTTCCAATGTCTTCCAAATCACGGGCAGTCTCACTATTTTGGCCATAACTTCTTCATACAAACTTCGAATTGAGTGAAACTAGTTGCATTGTGAAGATAAATCAAAGAGATTAAATTTTAAAGGTAGTATCCCACGCGGTTAAACCCGCATCAAACGTTATGATTCCTCAAAGCTCACTACCCAAACGGCCTCTCTAGGCCACCAAAAGGTCCGTTTTGCGTTCGGCCACTTAGACTCAACACGTGGCTACCAAAATTCAACCATGACCAGTATAACATCATACAAGACCAACCATAAGAAGTTTCAAAAAAATTTGGGTCGTTACACCAACTAACCCTACCAACGGTAGCACTCTGGCTTCTAGGGTGAAGGACTTCACCCGGATGAATCCTCTAGAGTTCTTTGGTTCGAGTGCTTATGAAGATGCACAAGAGTTTATTGATGACCTCACGAAAGTGTTGACTATTATGGGTGTCAGTTCTAAGGAGAAGGCTAAATTGGCTACTTATCAGTTGAAGGATGTAGCCCTGGTATGGTACAATCAGTGGTTAGTTGAAAGGATTGTGGATGTTAAGGTTTATTGGGAATAGTTTAAGTTTTCTTTTTTGGACCTTTTCTTCCCTCTCAAACTTTCGGAGGCCAAGATGACCAAATTTATTAACCTCAGGCAAGGTAGCATATCTGTGAGGGACTATTCTCTCAAGTTCACCAAGCTCTCAAAGTATGCTCCTACACTAGTGGTGGATCCCCGTGCAAGGATGCACAAGTTTATTTTTGGGGTCTCTAATTTGGTGGTGAAGGAATGTCACACCGCTATGCTTATTCGGGAAATAGATATCTCCGGGCTTATGACTTATACTGAGTAGATTGACGGAGAGAAGCTCAAGGAGAGGAGGGTGAACGATTCCATGAGGGCCCGATTTGATGGTGGGTTCTCAAATTCTAGGAATAGTGGTGGAAATGGCTGATTCCAACAAGGCCAAGGTTTGAATATGAAGTTTTTAAACTCAAGGGTGCCTCCTCCGAAGGCACAAGTTGGGGGTGGACTATGGCGTGTTCATTTTGGCCAGTGTGGGGGAACTCATTTGGTGGATGTAGAAAGATTTTGGGTGCTTGTTTCGGGTGTGGAAGCATGAACCATAAGGTTGTTGATTGTCTAAATAACTCAAAGAAGGATCAAGTGATTCCAGGTGGTCAAGGGAAGCCGAAGGCTTAAGTTGGTGGTGCCCCCAGAAATAATAGGTTCTATACTCTTCATGCCCGACAGGAGATAGATGAAGCTCCAGATGTTGTGACTAGTATGTTAAAGGTCTTTGATTTTGATGCTTATGCTTTGCTTGATTCAGGTACAAATATATCTTTTGTGACTCCTCTATTAGCTGTTAAATTTGGTTTGAATCTTGAAACTTTGGGGGAACCTTATTTGGTTTATACTCCATCGGTGAGTCTATTGTTTCCCGAAAGTTGTATCGGGGTTGTACTATTTTAGTCTTGCATAATGTGTTTCCCAGTGATCTTGTAGAGCTTGAGATGTATGATTTCGATGTTATTCTTGGGATGGATTGGTTGCATACGTCGTATGCCTCGGTCGATTGTAAGACTAGGTAAGTCAGATTCTAGATTCCTAATGAACCTATTTTGGAATGGAAGGGTAGTGATTTCGTGGTTAGGTGTCGGCTTATTTCCTACATCAAATCCCGGAGCATGATTTGTAAGGGGTGCATCTATCATATTATGAGGGTTAGAGATATGGAATTTAAGTCTCCTACTCTTGAGTCGGTTTCGGTAGTTAATGAATTTCCCGATGTGTTTCCCAAAGATTTATCTGATATTCCTCTCAAAAGAGAGGTGGATTTTGGCATAGATCTTCTTTCGGATACTCAACCTATTTCCATTCCGCCTTACCATATGGATCTGTCTGAGCTAAAGGATTTGAAGGATCAGTTGAAGGACTTGTTAGAGAAAGGTTTTATCCGGTCAAGTATTTCACCGTAGGGTGCTCCTGTGTTGTTTGTGAGGACGAAGGATGGATTGCTCCAAATATGTATCCATTATCGATAGATGAATAAAGTGACCATAAAGAATAAGTACCCATTGACCAGGATAGATGATTTGTTTGATCAACTCCAAGAAGCCACTCACTTCTCTAAGATAGATCTTCGTTTGGGTTACCACTAGTTGAAGGTGAGGGAGTGTGATATTCCAAAAATAGCTTTTCAAACTTGGTATAGGCCTTTCAAATTTGTAGTGATGTTATTTGGGTTGACCAATGCCCCAATAATGTTTATAGATCTCATGAATTGGGTATTCAAGCCATTCCTCGATAGTTTTGTAGTGGTCTTCATTGATGATATCCTGATTTACTTCCGAAATGAGCAAGAACACATGCAACACTTGTGGTTGGTGCTTCAAACCTTGAGAGAGAAGGAACTTTTTGCTAAGTTTATTAAATGCGAGTTCTGGTTAGGGGAGGTTGTTTTTCTTGTCTATGTGGTATCTGGTGATGGTATTAAAGTTGATCCCAAGAAGATCAAAGCCATAAAGAATTGGTCGAGACCATTGATCCCTTTTGATATCCAAAGTTTCCTTAAGTTGGCTGGTTATTATCGGAGGTTTGTTGAGGGATTCTCTTCCATTGTGTCCCTATTGACTAAGTTGAATCAAAAGAAATTATGTTTGTGTGGACAAGTGAGTGTGAGAGAGTTTTCAGACTTTAAAGGACCGACTTATATCAGCTACAGTATTGACCTTGCCGAATGGATTAGTTGGGTTTGTGGTGTATTTTGATTATTCGCGGATCGGGTTGGGGTGTGTGCTCATGCAACATGGTAAGGTGATAGCTTATGTATCTCGAAAATTAAAGGTCCATGAATAAAACTATCTGACCCATGATCTTAAGTTGGCGGCGGTGGTGTTTGCTTTGAAGATTTGGAGACACTACTTGTATGGAGTTCATGTTGATGTTTTCACCGATCACAAAAGTTTTCAATATGTGTTTACCCAAAGGGATCTTAACTTGAGGCAAAGGAGATGGTTGGAACTACTCAAGGATTATGACATGAGTGTTCTATATCATCCAGGCAAGGTGAATGTCGTAGCGGATGCCTTTAGTAGGCTATCCATGGGAAGTGTGGCGCATATTGATGAAGGGAAAGAATTGGTAAGGTATGTGCACCATTTGGCTAGGTTAGATGTTAGATTGATCGACTCGAATGATGATGGCCTTCTTATTCAAAATGGGTCTGAGTCTTCGGTGATTGTTGATGTAAAAGTAAAACAGGATTTGGCTCCTTCCTTGGTTGAGTTAAAGAAGTTAGTTACCGAAAGGAAGATAAAGGTTTTCTCCCAAGGGGGAGATGGTGTGCTACGGTACCAAAACTGATTGTATGTCCCAAATATCGACGGTCTTAGAGAGGTCATCATGAGTGAAGCTCATAATTCCCAATATTCTATTTATCTGAGATCCACCAAGATGCATTGGGACTTGAGAGAAGTGTATTGGTGGCATGGCATGAAGAAGGACATAGCCAAGTGTGTGTCGGACTGTCCGAATTTTCAACAAATGATGGTGGAACACCAAAGGCCTAGTTGTTTGACCCAAGATATTGAGATTCCTACTTGGAAGTGGGAAGATATGAATATGGACTTCGTGGTTGGGCTACCCCGCACTCGTAAATAGTTTGATTCTATTTGGGTTGTTATTGATTGAATGACTAAGTTGGCTCATTTTCTACCGGTCAAAACTACCTAAATATTGAAGATTATGCTAAATTTTATATCCAGGAATTAGTGAGATAGCATTGTTAGGCTCGGATTTGGTTGTTGAAGCTATAGAAAAGGTGAAGTTGATTAGATAAAGGTTGAAAATGGCTTAAAGTCACCAAAAATCTTACTCTGATGTCAAGAAAAGAGATCTCAAATTTTATATGGGTGATTGGATTTATGTGAAGGTATCATCCATGAAGGGCATTATGTGTTTTGGCAAAAAGGGCAAGTCGTGTCCTCGGTATGTCGGACCATATGAGATTGTTGAACGAGTTGGCTATGTGGCTTATAGATTAGAGTTGCCTTTGGATATGAGTTCTATTCATCTGGTGTTCCATGTTTCAATGTTGAGAAAGTTGGTTGGTGACCCTAAAGAAATTGTACCTTTGGAGGATGTTACAGCTGAGGAAAATTTGACTTATGAACATGTACCGGTTGAAATCTTGGATAGGCAAGTAAAACAACTTCGCAACAAGGAGGTAGCTTCGATTAAAGTGTTTTGGAGGAATCAACATATGGAGGGTGCTATGTGGGAAGCGGAGTCGGACATGATGAAGTGATACGCTTATCTTTTCCAACCTACTCAAGCCTAAGGTACTAGGTTTTACCTCTCTTTTCGAATGGCCCTAATTCTTTATTCTCTTGAGTATCATGGCATTACATGCATACATGTACACGGAAATGATTTTAATGATGTTTGACAGGAGTTTTAAAAGATTTTTGAAATGATGAATCATGCATTATGTTTTATGTTGAAACATCTTTTGTTTAATTTGAGTCTTTCAAGCCTTGTTCTAGTCCATTCGAGGATGAATGTTCCTAAGAGGGAGATGATGTAATAACCCGGAAATTTTTTAACCTTGTAACATTGTTTTAGGACTGATCTAAACCTACCTTGGTTAGATTTTGAATTTTCCGAGTCTCTCTCGTATGACCGTCTTGGAAGAGATAGCATTAGTTAAGTTTTGCTTGACATCTTATGGGAGTACTGATTTTAAATGGACATATATCTTGGTATAGGATGAACCGTGTGGGCTAGAACCTATAAAATTGAAGCTTTATGAGTTATCTTTCCAATGCACTTGGTTTCACTGAATTCGGAATTCGGAGGTAGAAGTTATGGACTTTACGGTGAGACTGCCTGCATAGGGTTGCATTCTGGAAAAGGGAAGAGGGATTTTGGCTAAGGCACTGCCTCACGGCAGGCTCACAGGCCGTGTTTGGCCTCGTGGTCGGTGAGGCAGGTCGTGTGGCCTCTCACAAGGCATGGTGAAGTGTTTCGGGATAGCCTTGGCCTATGTATCAATTCTATGTATAAGGTAATGTTCCGGATATAGCGACGTCTTGAAGGTGGGGTTCATGGTCCGTGTGGAGGCTTAAGAATTGTGAATCCGTCCGTGTGGTGTACCAGCCAGCAACCAAGGCTCCGAGCCAAGGAAGGCTCCACGGACCACCTCGCAGTACCTGTGAAGCCTCATGGTTCGTGTGCCTAGCCATATGGTTGCGAGAAGAGAATTTTTATAAGTATGAAATGTTCGTGGGAAAAGTTAGTTCCAAGTGTAGCTTCACAGGAGAGGCTCACGGTCCGTGTGGACCCTCATGGTCTGTGTAGTTGACCGTGTGGGTGACATTTCAAATTTTCCTATCCGTTGCTATATTGAAGCTAGTCATAAAGTGAAACCTCACAGCAAGGCTCACGGACCGTGAGTCACTACATGGTCCGTGTAGTGGATCTTTTCAGTGACAGTTCCAGTTTTCTCCCTCATTTTATTAATGATTTAATTATAATTTTTAACCAATCCTAAGGTCATTTTAGCATTTTTAAACCCTCCTAAACTTCTGATTTAGCTTGTTTCACTCTCATTTAATTCAAATCCTCTCGATTTCTTTCAATTGCTCCCAAAGTTCCATTGGAGACTAAGCTTGGGAATCAAGGGAAGACTAAATTCCTCATCAATTCTTCTTGTTTTTCTTGATTAATCAAGATATGTGAGATTGATTCATAGTTCTCCTTTCAACCATGAAGACCCAAAATACTTCTTCAATTTTTATGAAATTAAGCTTACTTTGCAAATGGGTCTTTTAAATTATGAATGATTTGATTAAATTGAAGTATGGGTTGTGTTTAATTATTGAGTTTAAGGTGAATTAAGCCTCTAATTGTTGAATTCCATTGATTTTTATGAAGATTCAAAACTGTATGTCCCCTTTGTTCTTCAATTCAAGCATGGGTAGTATGAATTATGTTTTTAATTGATGATTTCATTATGTTTTGAGTCTGAATCTATTTTATTGAAATGATTTAAATGTTGAAATAAATTGCCCATATTATTCATTGATCATCCATGTATTGCATTCTTGAGTATGAAGAGCATGACTTGATGAAACACTTGATAAGGGCTTTGACCCTCTTAACTTGACTTGACTTGATCTTTGTAAGATATGGGCATTGACTTGAATGTGATCACATCTTGCTTTGATATAGCTCTATGAGCATCTTAGGTGTTTTACACCATATTATTATGTTAGAATGAGCTACTCCTATGCATGAGTTATTGGATATGATTATTGAAACTCTTGTTTGGCTTTTTAGCCTAATTATAGAAATACTTGAAATATGATTTGGGATTTTTAGCCAACTTTGCTTTGCTTTGACTTGAAGTATTGAAATCTCCATTTCGAAAGCTTGTATATGTATATGTATTCCCGTGGGATGAGACTTAGTACCGAGGGATTAGAATTGACGTGGACTATCTCCAAGGTCCATACTCCTTTCTGTCAAACCATGTGTCAACATGGGATTTCTCCCAAGATGGGATGACTTGTTATGTTACTCCCTATTTTAGGGTCGCTTGGGATCTACCTAGCAAGTAGTCCAATTCCAAGTAGTAGCTCTCTTGGTGTCCCTTGCTGTTGGTTGAGGTCACATCCCCACTATGAATATGTAGGCTTGCATTCACACATCATGGAAATTCACGGCATATTTGTATAATACTTTTTCTTGATTATATATATATATATATATATATATATATATTCTTTCTATACATATATGTGCCCTCGTCATCTAGCTTTGTAGTAAGTTCATGTTCATGTGCATAGCATGCCCACATACTTAGTACATTATATGTGCTAACCCATACTATTGTCTACATAATCTAACCATGTAGGGACCAGAGATGACATTCATCCACCATTGGACGCTTAGTTGAGATGTCAGATTTGTTGCTTTTGGTTAGCCCTATACTCCAAGGGCAAAACTCACCTCCTTCTAGCTTATTTTTTATTTTGTCTTATGTATCTTGTAACTTGAGGGTGAGCCCGGATTATGTCGAAGCCCCGTCTTATTTTATGTAGAGGCATTGTTGGACATATCGGATTCTATTGTACGTCGTACTATGTGCTTATTTGAGATTTTTAATTGTCTACGCTTTGTTATGACTACTTACATTTTGATTATGCTTTACTTATGTTATTATGATTGGATGGATGGGAAAGTGCTTATGTGGAAAGTCCCTTGCCCCTGCTTGCCCCCATAGCTTGAATTTAAAGCCCCGAAACCCCTTAGACTTATGTGTTACTTATTGTATTACGTGCTTCCGAACCAATGATGTGTGTGATGATACTTGGATGGCTTGATCAAGGACTCTGGGTCCTCTTTTTCCATGTCACGTCTAGGCCCTACTCTCGGGTCGTGACATTCTAGCAGGAGCGTCAATACCTCTTCTCTTCACATGTCCAAATCATTGGAGTCTCGCTTCTCTTATTTTGTCTGCCACAGAGGACACCCCTAACTTCCCCCAAATGATCTTATTCCTAATCTTATCCTCCCTGGTATGTCCACATATCCATCTCAATATCCTCATCTCCGCGACCTACATCTTTTAAACATGTGAGTTTTTTATTGACCAACACTTCATCCCATGTAGAAAGATAGTCTAACCACCATTCTGTAAAACTTTCCTATAAGTTTTGGTGGTTTTTTTTGTCACAATACTCCATTGGCAAGCCTCCATTTTACACATGTTGCCCCTATACGATGTGTAACATCATCATCGATATCGCCACCACTCTGGATGATGGACCCAAGATATTTAAAGTTTTCTCTCTTGGAAATATATTAAAAATATCATGCAAGTCATACAATAAAAAAAACTTAAATGGTACCTTTGATTAATGTTAATTCCCAAGAAGAAAATGACCACAATTATGAACCACAAAACCCAACCTCAAACTCCGCCTTTATTTTTTTTCTCCAGTTGTACATATAAGTATTTTTTAAACATTCAATTTGGTTCTGTTTTGTGTATTGCTGGAAAGAAGAAAATATTTGTTTGTTTTTCTATTCTTTTATTTTTTTGGTGAGTGTAATGGTGAAATTTTATTTGTGCTTGTCTTATATAAAGGATAAAAGAGAGGAAGTAATGTTTAAGTGAGAGTGTGGTGTGGGAAGTTGAAGAAAACATGAGAGGTTTCGAGAATAATTATTTTGCAGAATCTTTTTGCAGGTATTTTATCTTGAATAGGCTTTGTGTGTTTTTTTTAACTATGTGTGTTGTGTGTGTAGTATAAGGGTGTTGTGCAGATGTAGAATGTATTATGTTAGTGGGTGGTTTTGGAGGAGTTGTGGTATGTTAGAGAAGGGGGAGAGGTTGTGTGGTTAGGTGGATATGGTTAGTGGGTGGTTTTAGGTTATTTTATTCAAAAGATAAATATTGTAATTAATTTACTTTCAATACTAATAAAATTAAATTAAATGTTTAGTGTAAAAAAGGAAAATGTCATTAGTAACATATTAAAATCACTAGCTTATTTAATTAACATTAAATTAATATAAAAATATATTTTTTGATAAATTTCCTTTTCTTTTGAAAGAATGAAAAATAAAACTTATTAGAAATATGTGACTATATATTTTTTTTATAATTTTTAAATCTTTAAAAATAAACATATGACTGGACTAAGGTAAAAATAAAAATATATAATTTGGACTTTAAAAAAAAGTTAAATACTAAAAAGGTATAAAACCCAGGTTTGGTAAAAAAAATTAGGTATTCATAGATAGAATCACTGAAAGAGATCATGGAAAAAGAAAATTGATGAATTCATTTTTTTTATAAGGACCCGCAAGTTAGAAGGTTAGAAAGTGCTGAAAAGTAGAACTGGAAAAAGTTGAAGAAGCAATGAACGAGCATAATTTATGATTCGTGGTCCATTTCACAAGATGTAGACCAGACTCATAGATTGGGGGTATAGAATTGAAAATCTAGCTAAGTGTCAAAGGGGTTCACGAGGAGAGTTTACGAGTTGTGGCGACATTTACAGATCGTCAAAGTGATTCGTGGATTGATGCTCTGAATTGATGGAAAAAATAGGTTTCTGAAGTTGGAACTACAAATATCACGATGACTCGTATTCATATTTATGGATCGTAGTTTGGCCTCGTCGAAAGGGTCCTGAGATTTGGAGATTTTTTTAAGTATTGGGGTACTCTATAGACGAGTCTACGACCCATTGGTCAAACTATGAGCCTCAAAGATAGGACTTCAGAGACTAAGTTTTAGAAGATTGGGAAAGGAGAATAGGACGAAACCATAGTATAGTTCATGGTTTGGTTTACAACTCGTAATCGGGATTGTGAATCATATTCTGGCAATTTTAATGAAAGACATTTTTGTCCATTCCTCATACCCTAAAATACATCATTTTGAGACTTTTTTACCTCCTATATAAGACCCTAAACCATTTCAAACCCTCTCATTCACTCTATCTCTCATTCTCTAAAAATATTCTCTAAGACAAGGCTAGGGCAAAGGTAAAGATTTTTATCCAAGAGCTTCTTCCCCAAAATTCTTTAAGACTTTCATTAAGACTTTTTTTGGGTATATGAGTTTGATATGTGGTTACCTTCCACCCAAAAAGGCCAACAATAAATCTTTTTACCTTTTATTTAAGTTCTTGAAATGTTGAGTTGCATGACCATGATTTTAAATGACTTTTTTATGATGTAGTTTCACCTATTTTGCCTTTAATGATTTAATGTATTAACTTACCTTAATTACCATGTTGATTGTTATGATTTTACTACATAGGATTTATCATTATTGATGTGGGATGCTTAATTCTAATTTTAAAGTTAGATATTGTATCATGTCCATGAATTATTCCATTTAATCATGCAATATCAAGTTATTGCATTGGCCCCTTAAGTTCATGAAAAATTTGCATGATAATGATGATAAGGGAATAAAGTAAGATTTTAAGTTATGAAAAGATTTTAAGTTATGAATATTGTCAAAGATGCAAGCATGTAGCAAAGCCCTTAAAGATGTTTATGATGGACCCTCATTGTGAAAGATCAATTCTCACTTCAGTGATTTTCCAGATATCGAGCTACTTCTATGAGACTACTTCTTATGATTCTAAGTCACATTACATGAATATGTTTATGTATTAAAATATTTTATGGGACTTACTTAGCACCGAATGAAGCATTGAGGTGAGGTTTGATAAGGTAGCCCTTGTAGCAATCTTTGCCCCATTAACTATGTGCCACTATAGGAGCCCTTATAGGCTAGGTTAGTGGATCAATGATCTTAATAATAAAGAAAGATGCATGATTAAGATGACGAAGTTCCACCTGGCAAGTGGTCTCTCCATGTTAATGTAGGGAGTTATGTTGGATTCCATATAGTAACTCACATGTTCTTATATGTCAGTTACAGTCCTCTCCCACAATGTTTATGATTTAATGTCTTTGTTCCATCACATGCATTTCATATGATGCATTGATTCTTACTTCATATTAAGCTTTATTTCTTGATCACTAGCATGTTTAAACGATGAAATTACAATTACATGCACGGAGACTTCTAAATCTTATGAATTATGGAATTACAATTTCATGCATGATGACATTATAGTTTTATGTTTGCATTGCATCTTATATACTTAGTACATTCCAACGTACTAATGCATATTGTTCTTACATGATGTTACTATGTAGGGACCAACATTCTACCTCCTCCACTGGCACGTGACTAGCTTTTGACGACCTAGACTAGTGGCTTGGTTAGCTCTTAGTTTGGGGATTTCACCTCCTTTTTTTTCATGCTATGTATTTGAGACACTAATTCATTTAGAGTTTTTTATTGGAGAATTTTATTTTCTATCTTATTTTCATGTCTTTTGTATTTGAGGCGAACCATGATTATGCTTTGGACCTTACTAAGTCTTATGCTGATTGGTATGTTTAGACGATGAATCATTTTTATGGGATGTATCTTGACTTCTAAACTTTAAATATTTCCCTTAGTCCTATTTCCTCACTTTTAATTCTGCTCTTTGTTGTTTAATTACCTTTGAATGCTTGATGTATGCTAAGATGGTTTGGGTGAGGTACCTTTGAGTTCCTCATTTTTCATGTTATGATTAGGCCCTAAGCTTAGGTCGTGAAAAACTTGGTATCAGAACATGAGGTTTGAAATATTTCTCAAATATCCAACATACTGCGTCGAGTACAGTTTTATTCATGATTATGAAGCGTGCCACAATCATGAATAAGAGGCTATGAGAAATTTAGGAAACTTTTCCTTCTTCATGAATCATGTCGTGCCTTTAAAGTTATTTATGATTTTCCCTTATCAATGACATTTTATTTTGCCATTTCTAGATCATACCACCAAGAAGAGCACTATTACCTATCGAGGTGAATGAATACCAAACCCCTCCTCGGTTACCTAGGGTGTTGAATGAAGATCAAGTCCCTCCTATGTAATAAGAGGAAGGAGTCACGCATGTGGAATTTTGAGTCGCGTTTGCAATATTGGCCCAAGTCTTAGCCAACCAAGCCAACCGGGAGGCTGAACTTTCTCCTCTAGCACCTTCACTAGCAACAAGAGTTCGGGACTTTGTGAGAATAAATCCACCAGAATATCCTGGTTCAAAAGTTGATGAAGACTAAATAGAATTCATTGATGAGGCATATAGGATTGTGGCCGTCATGGGAGTACCATTGGAAGAAAAAGTCGAGCTAGTGGCTTATCAACTCAAAGGTGTGGCAAAGGTTTGGTAGGATCAATGGGCCGATGAAAGGGTTGAGGAAGAGGGCCAAATAGAGTGGGAAGAGCTCAAAGGTGCATTCTTGGATGTGTTCTTCTCGATTGAGCTCAGGGAAGAAAAGGTACAAGAGTTCATAAACTTAAAGCAAGGGAATATGAGTGTGAGGAATGACTCACGCGCAAACTACACCTCTAACTTGAGGATTAAGTGATCGTTGTCAAAATATAGTACCTAACAATAGTTAGGGTTGATCCCACAGGGAGTAAAGTCTTGACCTAGAGTAATTATGAGCAATTAGATTGAAATAATCTACTTATTTCCCGAGGGGAGGTTGTAAAAATGCAGTAATTGATCCTGAACTACGACAATCAATCAAGTGAAAGAGTTGTGCTCATGTTTAATTTTGGATAAAATTGTGCGAATAATTATCTATCTGTGGATTAGTTATCAAAAGGTTTATAGTACTAACTTTATCGAACATTGAAGGTCAGATAACAATCATTAAATAACTAATTCTAAAATAATTAGTTTTGAAATAACTTGTATCCAACCAAACAAGTCCTAACATATTCATCAAGTCTTACTTTAATAATTGTCATAATTTATGAATATAATTAATGTGATACATAAAATTTTATGATTTTACCAAAATATTATATGAACATATTATACGTACATATCTCAATCTTTATGTTTAAGGAAATGTCATTATATATCATTAAAACCACTTAATTAAAATGTTAAGTAACGGTAATTTTAAGAGCACAATTGTTAGGTGCTATAGTTAATTAATTATAATATTGCATAATTAAAAGAAAAGAAAATGTAAATATCAAGGTTGCATTTTGTGTACTTCAATTTTGACAGTTCATTTGGGGATCAAGAAAAGAAAAGTGATTCAAGCATTTTATTTTATTTGTGAAAATGTGGCTAGCCTTAGGTTGTCCAATTAGTAAATCTAGGACAAAGAACAAACATAGGTAATAGAAAAGGGTTAAATACAGAAATGGAGCTCTTAATTTGAAGGGATATGGATGCTAAGAAAATGATTAGTTGGTACATCGCAAACATATATCCTTTAGAAGAGGAAGAAACTGGCCACAACAGATGAAAAAATAGCAGCAGTGGCAATGGTGGAGAGCTGAGAGTTAATGGAGGCACCGCTAGATTGAGACTCTGGAGAAAGATTACCAAAAACACCTTCAGGAACTGGTCCACCAACAGGTGCAGCGCCACCTACGGCTCCTTCAAGAGTGCCAATGACACTATTATCAATGGGGCTTGCTGCATGAGTTGGAGAAGCCGCTGGGGCAATCGATGCCGCCGAGGCTATGCTAATGTACACAACAAAAAGGATTAGAGCAAGACCCAACATTTGACGTGCCATTTTTCTTCCAGAATGTATTTTCTATTCTTCTTTTTTTCCCTTTTTTAATTTTTTATTCTTCTTCTTACAATTCTTAAAAATGTTGCAATGCTCAAGGAATTATAAAAACACCAACAGTTTAGAAGGAAGGGAAAAAAATATGAATGATTACCCGTAGTATAAGGATGACCAACAACCCCACAAGTTAGAGCTGTAATTTAAACCACAAAAAATTATTTAATGGTTAGCTTCATTGCATATTTTTGATAAATTAGTGGTTCAACATTAATGCTCTTAGTACCTTGAATATTTGTAAAAAGAAAAGTACAAAAGCGTAATTTGTGATCAATAAATATGCCATTACTAAATCCTTATTTTAAAACAAGTGCCGATTTATTAACTAGCTAAAACCAACTCTGCTTTATCTTGCAAAACTAATTAAATAGATTAAATGTTGTTGCATGCTAAAAGGCTCAAAGCCGCGTATCAGAAGTGTTTGTTCCCTCTATTATCATCTAGAGTGATTTTGGAAAATATAGCAGAGAGAATTTGTTGGAATATTTTACTCAATTAGCTTATATTGCGTTTCAGCACTTATAATTAGCAACCAAGAAACATCAAAAATTTAAAGTAAGAGAAAATTAAGATAGTTGTGCAGACACAAAATTTTGTGTTCATCAAAATAATAATCAAGAACAAAAATATCGCAACAATTTATAGTATTTGATTTCAAGTATGTGAGTGCTACAATCTCTATGAATCCTTCGATTTGCCTTTTCAAGTGTAGATTCAAGGGCTCTCGAGCTTGATCTTGAATTTGAGATTTGTTCTTGAACTTTGAACTTTGAACTTGTTATTGACTTTGAGATTTGTTCAAGAGCTTTTAAGCTTGTTCTTGAACTTGAATGTTTGTAGACGAGCTCTCTCTAACTTTTTGTTAGAATTCTTGATCTTTTTTTTGAATTATGAGTACCCTTATATATAGTTGTAGAATAGAGGAGTCATGATGGAATTAGGTTTTTTTCGGCCAATTAGATTTAAGGTGGCATGGCACAGGAAGAGCGATAGGAATATGTTTTCTTTCAAGTGACGTGGCGATATTTGATTGGTTGAAACACATCACTTGGACATGTGGCACATTTTTATTGGCCTTTGATTGAGATAAAAATGTTATGTCATTTTGACACATGGTATGATCCTATTGACTTCTTTATTTGACTTGACATGTCACGTCATCCGACACGTGACATTAAGTGGGCCTCTAGGATGAGGGGATATTGGGCTTTATAAAGGGTTATGTTCACAAATACCTCTTTTAGGGGATGATCTTGATAAAATGCCTCTAATAAATGTGGTTTTGCAAAAATATCCTCCATTCTTTTAAGAATATAATTTTGGATAAAATTGCCCCTCAACTATAAGGTTCTAGTATTTTACGCCAGACATGCCTTATGGACAAGGATTTCATTATTTCACCTTCGTAGATCTGCCTTATGGGCAAGGATTTACACTACTTTTTTTCTTTTTTATTCTTTTCATTTTTTTTGTTAGTATTTTATTTCTTTCTTTTTCTCTTTATTTTTTTCTTATGCTTATTTTTTCTTTCTTTTTTAAAATTATGGAACTATAAATAATATTTATTTTATATTTATTTTAAATAAAATGATTTCTAAATTCAAGCCAAGATTCAAGATAAATTTTTTTTTCAGATTTATTATTTTAAATATATGAGGTTTGAAATTTCACGAGATACTTTATAACTCTTATTTTAGAGGCAATATTTGGCATAAAAACTTTTAAAGAATAAGTTACATCCCATGGGCAAGAGTTGACATAGTTTTTTGTATTTTGATTTTTGAGATGCTCTATAACTCTTGTCTTAGAGATAAGACTTAGATAAAAAAAACTTTACAAATTATGTCTTATGGGCAAGACTTGACACTATTACATAATCTATAACTCTTGCCTCTTGGCCCAAAGACTTCCAAACAACAAATTAAGACCTAAGGGCAAGGTTTGATATTATCGCATTGTGTCTTGATTTATTAGATGTTTTATAACTTTTGTTTTAGAGGCAAAACTTATACCAAGAACTTAACAACTTAAACTCATAGGCAAGACTTGACAACTACATTGTGTTTTGATTTATCATATATATAACTTTTACATTATATTTTGATTTATCATATATATAACTTTTGTCTCTTAGTCCATATACTTCAAAACAACAAGTTAAGCATCATGGACAAAACCTGACATGTCACATTTTGTTTTGATTTATGGGGTACTCCATAACTATTGCTTTAAAGATTAGATTTGTTAGTCCAAGGACTTCAAAACAACAAGTCAAGCCTCATGGACAAGATTTGAAATTACCACATTACATATTGATTTATGTTATATTCTATAATTTTTGCCTCAAAGACAAGACATAGACCAAAAATTTCACAAGTTATGTCCCATGGATAAGATTTTAAAAAATAGAAATAGACAAAAAGAAAAAATAAAGAAAAAAAAAGAAGAGAAAAAATAATTAAAAAAAAGAGAAAAAACTACAAGTTAAGAAAAAAGAAAAAGAAAAAAAATAAAAAATAATTTAAAAATAAAGAATAAGAAATAAATAAAAGTTCAAAAAAACAAAAAGAATAAAAAGACAAAGAAACAAAGGAAAAAAATAATAAATAAAAGAAAAATAAAGAAAGAGAAAAATAGAAA
>JBCEWC010011077.1:0-17036 GCA_038996855.1 Solanum aculeatissimum
TGAAGTTGACTGTCAAAACTGTCCCTCTAGGCCACTTTCTAGCCCAATTTGCATTTGGCCACTTAAACTCAACCCGTCGCTATCAAAAATCAACCATTGATTGTAGTATATCATAGAATTCGAACCATAAGTAGATTTCAAAAAATTTTGGGTTGTTACACTAACACATGCTTATTTATCTATATGATCCAATCATGTAGGGACGAATGACAAGGAGACCATTCTATTTCGTGGCTAGTTTCAAAATAGTGAACTTGAAGACTTATTAGTGAGTTTCCATGCTTTGGGAACAAGGCTTGTGATGTTTCTTTTTATGTTGAGACTTTATCTTTTATTTCATGATGTATATATTGAGGATGAGATAGTGGGTTATCTGCTAGACCCCGCCAAGATCTATTATGTAGAGGCATGTTTTGGATTATGGATGGATGTATATTCCCTATGGGAATTATGACATGTCTTTTCTATATACTTCCACTTGTTTATTCTCTTATGTATGCTTATTTTACCTTATGAATGCCTATGATATGAGTACGAGGCTCGAATAGGATGCCTTCGGTGTTATATTTACCATGTCACAGTTATGCCCTAGGTCTGGGTGGTGACATAAAAACAAGAAAATCCCAATCTTCAAGAAATCACAATGTATAAAATCAATGTGAAAATCACAAAACTAAGAGTTCTCCAAGTGTTTCTCTACTATTTTTCTCTATCTGGTACATCCTCTCTCCTAAAAAACTAAAAACCTATTTATAATAAAGAAAAACCAAATCCAAAATGGAATAGGAAAACTGAGTCGGCAGTCATGATGACCAGGGTTACGCATCGTACAATGTTACATAGCCTATACTAGGGCTTTGTAGTCTCCATCCTTAAAACTAGCCATCACTTCCACAAGACCTTTCTATGGGTCGTATTCAGACTTATGACCCATACAGGGTTTTGTGTGAGCACTTTTGTGAAACTTCTCCAATTCTAATCCTCAGGGCATGAAACCTAATCCACGATCATATAAACTTCTATGGATCGTCTGCTCATCTATGGTTTTAACATCTGAATATAGGTCCTTTACTAGATCTCAACCACGAAACCACTCTGCAGCTTATAGAAGTATCTATGGCCCATAGCATGTCTCATATATTCTCAAAAAGCTATAATTCTGCAGACTTTTCCAAAATTCAAACTAACTCTTGTAATCCTACAAAATAAACATAAAAACATATCAAACCTACTAACATCCTTTAAGAACACACAAACTTCCAAGTTTTAAGCATTAAAAGTGTTGTAGTTTGCAACACTTCAATTAGGAATCTTCTCTTGATTGTATCATTTTGACCAATCGTGTTGTTGATAATCCTTGAATTTTCTTTGGTTCATTCTCTTGTAGTTATGGTTTGCAGAGGTCGACATTCGAGCGGAGATGGGGATGCAGCACCAGCTCTGAACTGGGACCGTTCCCTAGATCATATTGAGAAGCATTTACATGCTCATATTTCCCCAAAGTCAGAGGGACTCACAGTAGTACCACCCTATCTGCCCTTATTATGGCACTTGTAGTTGAAAAGGCTATTTCATAACTATTTGTAGCTCTTGGGGGTACGCAACAAGCACCAGGTCCAGCTCCCGTGCCACCAATGCAAGCCTCCAGCTCCCACCTTTGTAGAGTATGCAGCTCTTACCACCCAGCTAGACATTGCAGAGGGAATTAGACCTTACGAGGATCAGTGAGTGCTTGGTTACTTTCTCAGATTGAGGCTTCTGTGGTTTTTAGGAGATACTAAAGAGGATGCCCATAGGATCTTGATTATTTGTCATGAGACATTGCAGGCTTCTAGAGGTGATCGCGGATCATAAAATACATCCAGGAAGAGTGGTCCTTTTTACTCCCACCAGGTGGAGCCCAAGGACAGAGACACAATTACTTTAGGGCAGGTCAGGCCCTCTCAATCAGCCAATTAGAGATCAAAGCTTTGGAGACAAACACTACATGTCATAAGGGTCGACGTCATAGAAATTGAGCTTCTTTGGGGAATTACTACTGCGGGGAATTAGGTCACTGATCTTGAGAGTGTCCCATGCAGAGAGAGGTGTATTTAGCTTCTTAGGCAGGATAGTCACCCCCACCCCCCACCCCCATCCCCACTAATAGTTACAGGAAGGGATCGGGATTAAGGCTGTAGAGAGAGTCAGTGAGGCTCTAGAGATGACCTACATAGTACCAGAGATAATGTTATCCCAGGTATGATTACTTTATATCATCAACACTGTTATATATTTTGATTCCAGTAGGAGACTTCTTTTCTTTTATAGTAGTGGATCATTGTGGGACTATAGTTACATTTTCTATTGTGGTAGAGTAGCATTATAATTGGTGCTTGATTCGTTTACCCTATTTGACCTTCTATTTTGGCATCCCTATTGTGCTTAGTTTTGCTAATTATTCCTTTTCATTGTTGTTATTAGCTGGAGTGAGGTTGCTATCAAGAGTAGGTGTGATGATAGGAGTGGTTTTGTAGGTCTACTAGTGAAAGTTATGGTTGATTTTCCCTATTAGTAGGTGTAGGTATTCAATATGGTCGAGTTATCAGGTTTTCCTATGTCTTTGCATTGTTTATCAGGTGGTTTTAGTATGTATTTGGTTTCTCGAGAACTTCTAATAGTTTTGGCTCAATTAATTGGGAACTGATGCTAAGGGACGAATTATGGAAAGTCTTGGTAGTTTAAAGTAAGTTGAGCTCTATCACTAGACCAGAGTACTATTTCAACATTGTTTGTTAAATAAAGGTGCCAGTGGGTCTAGTAGAGCATGGATCCCCACATCATTGCTTTTTAGGCTTAAGATTACAGTTGTGCTTGACTTTCACAGATTAAAGGCTTTGTAGTAGTAGATGTTATAATGACCCTCCATGTTATTTTTGTTTTTTTGTATATTTTGAACTAGTTAGAGTGTTACTATAGCACCCTTAAGTCATTTGTGACTTGACACTAATAGTTTAGTTGGCTGATCATTCATTTGGAAGATGTGTAACCTTTTGTGTTAAAGGTCTATTTAAAGTTGGAAATCAAGTTTAGTAGTAAAGACTGAGTAAATGACCTCATAATAGGATTTTGACAGTTCCATCAACCCTAGATGGCCAAATTAGGCTAGAAGCATGTTCCATTAGAGTACCAAGATTTTTAATATTAGTTTATATTAAGTTTTGCCTTTCAACATTCAAAATAGGTCACTAGTTTACTTTACTCAACATTCTTAGTAAACGTGCTTGAATAACAATTCTAACAATGCAGTTAGCACTAAAAATCGAGTTTAGTATAGAACAACCTTTTATTGGGTTCTTGAGGCTTTTGTGTGCATTTCAATCCCCTCGGTGGAAATTGAGTAATTTTGAAGTTAGGAAGTGGGACCCAGATTTGATTGTAATGACCTCCAATGAGAATTTTGACAACACCATTGAGTCCAAATTGACATTTTCAATTAGATTCCATGTACGATTTGCATTTTTTCAAATCTAGATGAGTTTGGAGTACAAAACCAGGGATTTGATGTTAGTTGAAAATTGGGTGCACGCAATCGTAATATGATGCAGGAGGGTCCATGTGAGTGCGATTGTTTAGTAGAGTGGAGGGTCACGATCGCGAACTATTGGCCATCGCGATCGCGGTGAGGAGACTAATATCTATAAAGGGCTAAAAATACTAGATTTTGTGAGCAAACATAAGAAGACTTCGATCGATAATATTTTCTTCGCCCGAAGGCTGATTTCAGTGATTCAAAAGGCCAACTTGGGTATTTGTTTTGGAGAACATGATAGAAGTGTCACAAATTTATTTGGCATGTTGGTTGAGGTAATTTTCATGGTTTTGGTGCTATATATTGTTATTGATTGTCAAAAAATTTAAACAGTGATTTCTTTATCATTTTGGATTAGATTTTAGTGAAATTTGAGTCTATCTTACGTGTTTTCTTGAGACGCATGATGTGGTAGTATCAAAATTCATTAAAAAAGATGAATTTGAGGTAAAAGTATTGTAAAACCTGTTGTACATATTGTTATATATGTAAGGAAATATTTTATGTTTTTGGGTTGTTCTGTATTATTTTAAGTATCGAATTGAGCCTAAATTTGGGGTACAGGATTGGATAAGTATAAGGGTCATTATACAGTCTTTGTTTTGAGTTATTGATGTGGCTCAATTTTCTAATTTTTAACCCCAAAATTAGGTTAAGTCTATTTTTTGTGATATTAATGTCAATACGACAGTATTGATGTTGTGGTTCTATTTCTGATAACCTGGTGACAACCTATGATCATTCACAAGGGTAAAGCACTTGTGGAGTGATTTAGAGCACACGTGATTAGTGTTTAGGTAGGTTACAATCTTTTCCCCTTCTAGACTTAGTCTGAATGTGTAAATCATGTAGAGATGACATGAGTACTGAGTATGGAATTGATTGAAGGTCTTATACATCAGAAATAGTTATACTAGTTTATACATATGATTGTTTGGATATACTGACTGCCTATCATACTCATGATTATTTGAGATAATTATATTGGCTATCTATTTTATTGATGTGGTTCTTTTGGTTATATATTGTTCCTTTGGTTATCTAATGAGTGTGTATTATGAATTTTGTCTAATCGATTGTTGGGGTCAGCGGGTACTAGATTTGTCTTGTTCTACGTTCTTCCCTTGTTGGTATCTTGCTAGTGATTGCGTTGTGGCTTATGTTGAGGAATGTGGATGAAAATATGATATATAAACATATGCATGTGTATGAAAGTATGTTGAGCTTATTGGTAATTAGTAAATAGATTGTTATCATATTTTGGATGTCTAATTGATATATGAGGTCGTCTGAGTTTTTGTGTGACCTGTTAAGAGCCATATGTGATTAGCACACTGGCTTTCTATTGTGATCATGATTATGTAAGACTGATGGGGTACTTGTTTACATGTCAAGGTCCCCTGTGCTTGATACATTGATTGTCTATGACAGTTATAATTATATATTGAGCTTACTTAGGATTGGTATACGGGTTGTTGTTATACTTTGGTTCTGTGTTGATGTTCAGAGCATATCCTGAGTTGGAGAGCAAAGCATAGCTTGAGTTGAAGTCCAGTGCATAGCTTGTGTTGGAGTCCAAGGCAAAGCCTGATGCTTAAATTCTAGGTCACTATCTGCGTTAAAGTATAGGGTATTATTTGAGTTAAAGTCTAAAGTATTGTCTAAGTTAAAGTCCATGTCATTATCTTAGTTGAAGTCCAAACAAAGGTGGTTTATTAGAGACGAGATGATACTAGAAGAATTGTGATTTCACGTATAAGACTATGTTACATACCTTTGACTATCTAGTGTGTGGGTGTACCTCTTGGGCTAATGAGGTCTCGACGGGCGTATAGAGTTAGGGTAGATAGTATCTTAATCATGTGTACCTACCTGTCCTACATTGTTCTGTTTAGAAGTGCTCAGGTTTGCTCTGTTTCATTAGTGTGGAATTTCAGTTAGATGGTTCTATCAGAATTGTGGTTACGTGTACAAATTTGGATTATGTGCTCAGTTCAGACTTGACACTCTGAACCTTACACCTACTCACCCTTCATGGTACGTGGGTGTACCTTCTAGGCTTATAAGGGTCTGGTTGGCATATAGGCATAGACAGTAGGGCTTATAGACATACATTAATACACCCTCGCCTAACTCAGGCTACTCAGTAGTTGTCTACATACTTACCTGGTTCTTATGATTAGACACTTATGGAGTTACATTCTATCTTATCCCTGCCTTATTTACTATTCTTACTCAGTCGAACTATGATGCCTACTGGGTATTATATCTCTGGTACTCACCCTTACCTTCTGAATTTGTTTCATGGTTCAGGTCCTAGCACAAGCCAGTAGTGTTGACTCTTCCGATGATAGTTGTATATTCGAAGGCTAAAGGTAAGCATTGGACGTCCTTGGATCTTTCTAGTCTCCTTTTGTATCAGGGGTTGACTTTTATGAATCATGACTTGCCTTATATATTGGGTTATGTATATGTATATAGAGTTGTATTATGATCCAGTATAATGTATTATGTCTACAGTAGTTCTGTATAGGTGACTTCCAGGTCTTGGGAGGGTATGGTAGTGTTATCTATATACGTTCGGCATCTATTTAGTTTCATGTATGATAGTTATTAAAGTGTTTCTGTTGTTCCTATTACTAGCTATTTCAAACCAGGGTTAGGCTTACCTATCGAGGGTAAAGGAGGAGACTTCATGATCTGTAATGTGGGGTCATGACAACACCATACTTAAATCGAACAATCCTCCACACGAATGGGGAATAGCTATTGTTTAAAACATATGCATGAAAAACTATGTGATTCATAAGTAAGTATTAATTAAATCTAGATAACTAGGTTTTCCTTTGAACTTTCTAAAGTGAATATGTATCAAATATATTCAGTCAATTGGTAGATTTGATATCTTTGAAACGTCGAGATTTAGTGTATACCTAGATAACATAAGCTACATAATTAACCCTTCAATTATTTTTGGTTCTTATGTTTGTTCATTTCTGCCATGAACACTTTCTGGTTCATAATTGCACAAAAACCTGGCTTTACTGGATTCTCATTGAAGAAACATACACTTCAAACTTATACAGGTAATTTCTTAATGTCTTATCCCATAGATGCACTATTTGATATACCCTGTATCAAACTTAGAAATCATTAAAGGTTCTAATATCTTATCTTTGTTACTGAATATTGTCTTATCATGAAAACTGGACCATAAACTATTATTCTTGACAATGTTAAACCGTCACCAATGACTTTATTTGATCTCCTTGAACTTAGATCTTGAGATCTCTAGTCTTCTAGATAGATTTACTGCCATGATGATTTCTCCTCGGTCATAGTCATATTTTCGTTGATGATTTCCCAACTCCTTCTCTAGTTTGGCCTTTTGATAAGTGGATCCAATACGTTATATTTTGACATTACGTAGTCCATTATGATAATTCTATTAGAAAGTATTTATCTAATGATATTATGTCTTCATCGTATGTGATAAGACTTACCATTACAATGCTCCTATCTCTTGCTATTACATCTTGATTATTAGAATGTATGCATATAGGAGCCATTGATTTGCGCTACAATTAAATATATTCTAAGAAATTCCAAAGCCATTCAGCTTCTTCACAATCCTACTCTAAGGCTATGAACTCAGCACCCATTGTAGAGCGAGCTATACATGTTTGTTTGGATGATTTTCAAGATATTTCTCCTCCACCAATACTAAAACTGTATCTACTTATGAACTTAGTTTCAGTTGACCCAGTAATCCAGTTTGCATCACTATATCCTTCAATAACTTCTTGATACTAATTGGAATGCAAAGCAAAGTTTTGAGTATGTTCTAAATACCCCAAAACTCATTTAATTGTCATCCAATAATTTTGGTTGGGATTAATTGTGTGTCAACTCAATTTCCTTAGAGAATAAGTTATGTATGGTCACGTACAGTTCATGATGTACATCAAACTTCCCTACACCCTAATATAATCTAATTAGGACTGACTTTCACCTTTATTCTTAGCAAGATTAAGGTTTAGATCAATTGATATTTTTTCCATCTAGTAGTTCAAATACTTGAATTTTTCAAGTACCATTCAAATATAATGAGATTGAGACATGCCTAGACCTTGAGGAGTTTTGTGAATCTTAATTTCTAAAATCAAATTAGCAACTCCTAGATCTTTCATATCGAACTTACTAGAAAGCATATGCTTACCAGAATTTATGTTAGCAATATTGTTACTTATTATCTACATATCATCTACATTTAAATAAACAATGACAACTTTATTTAGAGTGTTTTTAATGAAAACACATTTGTCACACTCATTAATTTTGAAATCATTTGATAATATCGTATGATCAAATTTTGCATGCCATTGTTTGGGTACTTGTTTTAGCCCATACAAAGTTTTTACAAGTCTACACACCTTTTTTCATTTTCAAGAACTATGAACCCTTCAGATTGTTTCATATAGATCTCTTCCTCCAAATCTCTATTCAAAAAGACAATTTTGGCATTCATTTTATGAATCTACAGACTGTACACCATGGTTAATGTTATTAGCACTCAAATCGAGATATTTTAGTTATCGGTGAGTATGTATCAAAGTAATAAAAACCCTCACATTATCTAAAATCTTTTACAATAAGTTTTGCTTGATATTTATCAACAGTGCTATCAACTTTCATTTTCCTTTTGAAAATTTATTTCGACCCTAAGGATATTATTTATAGGAGGAAGACCAACCAATTCTCATGTATGATTATTCATTATGGATTCAATCTCATTATTGATTGTCTTCTTTCTAATGTGGTGCTTCTGAAGAAGTCATAGCTTCTTTGAAAATTCAAGGCTCATTTTTTAGTAAAAATGTTCAACATTCTTATCCAAAAGAAGTAGAGGTCCTTTGACGTTTACAATATCTGAAATTTTTCTCATTATGATCACTTTTCTTAACTTCTTTTCGATATAATTTATTTTCTTCGTTAGATGATTTACATCCTCTTCTATACGGGTATACAATTTTGAAGAATTTAGTATTATATGATTCAATTACCATATTAATGTGAATGTTAGAAATTGTTAATATATGAACTAGAAATTGATATGCTTTACTATTTGTAGGATATCCTATGAACACAATCAATCATTTTTTATCTTATTTTATCTTTTTGGGTTTAGGAACTTGGACCTTAATCAAACACCCCCACACTTTCATGTATTTAAGGTTAAGCTTTCTTCCTTTCCATTTTTTCATATGGAATAGATTAATTTTACTATAGGGAACTCAATCGATTATTTGACTACCCGTAAGGATAGCTTTCCCCAACAAGTTCTCCGGTAAAGCAAAACTTATCAACATGATATTATCATCTCCTTAAGTGTTCTATTTTTTATTTTTGCAATTTCATTTGATTATGGCGAGTAAAGAACTGTTGTTTGGTGAATAATGTCATATTCCAAACACTTTTCTTCAAAAAGAGTTTCATATTCGTCACCTCTATCACTCTTTATCAATTTTATCTTTTTGTTAAGTTATGTTTCAACTTCACATTTATGTTGTTTGGATGTTGCAATTGTCTCATCTTTACTACTAAATAAATAAACATAAATAGTCAATAAAAATTATGAAATATTTCTTTCACTGCGAGATGGTATTGACCACATGTCACAAATATCTATGTAAATTAAGTCCAAGAGATTTGAATTCTTTTCAACTAACTTATAAGAATATTTAACATATTTAGATTCAACACATATTTAACATTTCACCTATTTGTTGGAAATATATTCAAATTGCTCATTTTGCATAAGATGTTATAATTGACATGTCCTAAATGTGAATGTCATAACTTATTTGACTCAAGTAAATAAGAAGCTTGGAACTTCATTATTTTCAACAATTCAAGAAATTCAGATTGAATAAGCTATCAGTCAGATAGTCTTGTCCTACATACATCTCATTCTTACTTACTATAATTTTGTCAAAAACAAAAATACACTTGAATTCATTCTTAATTAAGAGATCAACAAAGACCATGTTCTTCCTCATTTCTGGGACATGAAGACATTGTTTAGAGTCTCCACCTTGCCAGAGGTCATCTTTAAAAATAGTTTTTCATAGCCTTCAACTTTTGTTATTACAAAATTTTCCATGTATATGGTCTCATCAGATGCAGTAGGAACATATGTGTAAAGGGTTCTCTAACAACACAAATATGTGATGTTGCTTTAGAATAAAATCACCACATTTTGAAATTTCCTACTAAGTTACAAAAAGTCAAAATAGCACACAAGTTCTCCAATTTTTTATTCTTTTCAATCATATTTGCTTGATTCTTTTTTTTTCTTCTTTGAAGAGCGAAAATTCACAACTTTGTGTCCAGCCTTTCTATAGTTATGAAAATTTTCTTTGAACTTTTTTTAGGCGAATAACTTTTTAGTTCAGACGACTTCTTTGTCTTTTTGATATTTTACCCTTCTTTAACAATATTTGTTCCTATTATTGTTAAACTTATTTGTGACCTCTTTTCTACCCCTTTATAACATTCATCTCCTTGTGTTTATGTTTTAAGTAGTTTTTGATGTATTACCAAAGCAGAGGTAATTTCTCAATTATAGTAGCCACTTAAAAAACATCATTCACAACCAATCCTGCATTAAAAATTATGTGAGTATTAAGAACAACTTTAAAATATTTAAAACATATATTATGTAAAATTATACCTTCGACAAGGAGATCATGAACTATAACCTGCAATTCATGAACTTGGGTAAAAAAAACATTACTATTTATCATTTTGTAGTCAAGAAACTTTGCCACAATAAATTTTTTTGTTCTGGTATCTTCTATTTTATACTTCATTTTCTAAGCATCCCAAAAGTTCTTTGAAATCTTCATATCATTGCACAAATTGTACAAATTATCTTATATGTCACTCAGAATGTAGTTCTTACATAAAAAATCTAAGTTCTTTCAAGGTTCTGTCACTAAGAGTCGTTCATCATCCGGAGTTCCCTCAAACAGAACAAGAATATTCTCACTAATAAACTTCTGCAAACTTAAGGTAGTCAAATAGAAGAACATTGTTTGCTGCCATCTCTTGAAATCAACATTGGTAAACTTTGTAGTTTTTTAGACGGTGAAATTGTAGAGGCAATAGTTGAACAATTTGATGTTGTAGTTGATGTTGCTGCAACATTCATCGTTCCAACAGTGACTTCATGTAGATTACACATTTTTCTATCACCAACAGACCGAATATTTAGTATGTAGAATACTAACTATAAAGATTGAATCTTTATACTTCTTGTTTCTGGTTAATGATAACCAAACACAAATATTGTAAGTACAAAAAGAAAAATTATAAATTATGTATTCAAATAGTAATCCAGAAACAGTAAAATTGAAATAAGAAAAAAAAAATTATATCTGAATTCACAGTGTATTCTTACAAAATTTAATCCCCTCATTGTACCTAATATTATGAATTATTTCCTCTCATGATAAAATAGATAAATGTTAAAGAAGTAGTGGTACCCCAAACTTCAATAACTTTGTCAAACTCAAAGAACAACAACGAAATCACACAAAGACTTTAATTTATTATGAGAAAATATATGCAAAAGAGGAGAAAAATTCAATGTCAAAAAATTAGAGGAAGTCTCTCTAATTATAGCCAGCAATAAGTGTGAACCCACTTGTTCAAAATAGTCTCATCTATCCAGAGCATGCATGGCACCTTTTGGGAAAGAAAATGTTTGTTCAAAAGGAACAAGTCCTTTCCAAATAGTTCCATGCAAAATTTAAAATTTCATTAAATAATTTTTTTTAATTAAATTAATTGATTAATAATTATAAATTAATTAAATAATTAAATAAAAATAATCAATCAATCAATTGTCGAAGTCAAAGCCAAGCGGACGACGACGGTAGCGACGTGAGAGGTACCTTCTACTTTACCCTTAAAGAGACAAAGGAAGTGTTTAGTAATATAAGGACAAAAGTTTTCATCTATTCTACCAATGAGGGAGAAATAATTTTTATTTTCCCTTTACTTCACATTTTCCAATTTTCATTTCTCAAATCACACCTTGCTTAAACCTAACAGAATCTTTATAGTATCTTTTCTTGACAATTTTTAATAATTAGGTAATGATTGATAAAATTTAAGAACACAAACACTATTCTCTTTCAATCGTATGATCTATTGTCCATTTATAGTTTTATTGTTATTCTCTCTATCCATATTTACTTGTCCACTATTGACTTTACATAGGAATTAAAAAATAGTAAATGATAGGAGTAATTTTGTAAAATCACCTTTTGAATATAATAAATATAATATTTTAAAAAATATTATAGAGAACTGACTATAATTAATGATAAGGGTAAATGTAATGACTTGGTTAGTCATTTTTGAATTTGTTTGTGAAAATTACTATTTTGCTCTTTCGTAAGTTGATTTGAAACTAATTTGAAATATTTGTATTGCTGGAACTGAGATCCTATATTATAAAAGTGGAAATATGAGTTTTGACATTTTGGAAGCTTAAGTTGATGAAAAAGTGAGTTTTTGTACCATTCTATGTTTTGGGTGTCGGATTGAAAATCTATTAATTCTATTAGTTTTGGAATGTCGAATCTGGTTAAGGAGAAGTTACAGAACTAAATTCAGAGTTAAGTGAAGATTTTAGACCCAAAATTGCTTTTTTAGTTGTTTTCGAAGTCAAAGTTTGAGTTTTGTCAACATTTGAAGTTTGCAAGCTCGGTTCTAAATTTTGACAGTTTCAATAGTTTTGGATGATAAAACTAATGCTAGAAATGGGTCCATCATAATTTTCAGAGTTTTCGAGGGTAATTTTGATATTTTCAGATTTAAACTAGTTTATTTGAGTTGCATTGGTAATTGTGTCTAGGAGACCTCAAAATCAAATTCTGATTATTTTGTTGAGTATGGATCGCTATTTTTGGTATGGATACGTGTTTGATTTGTGAAATTTGGATTTTAGATGAATCTTGAGGGTCCGTATCGAGATTTAATTATGGCTGATTTTCTAGTTTCTAGTATAGGTCAGTTGACTCTCCGCGTTCGCGGGTAAGCCTCCCTTTTCACGGATGTCTAGCTAGTGGACCTTTCGTGTTCATGGGCCTAGACCTACGTTTTTTGTGACTTGTTAAGTCTTCCCTCCACGTTCGTGGAGTACATTTTTGACTTGTCAGTTTTAAATCTGTGAAATCTCCATTTTCATATATTCAAGGTTTGAGAAGTGATCTTTTGCCAGACTTTTGTGGAATTCTTCTGGATAAGTGTTTCTATCATCATTTTGATTAATTTTCATGACTTTTATTTTGATTTTGTCTTGAATTTTATTATTTTGAATGTCAAAATTTGAGGATTTTGTCTTGACTTTTGAAACTTTAATTTATGATTTCTCCTTCAATTTGAACTTTATTTTAGTGAGATTTTCACCCACAAACTCCTTTTCTTTTGTAGAATCATAATTTTGAGGCAATTTCTAGATTCAAAAACTTCAAATTTTGGCTCTAATTTTGATCATTTTTCCTCTAAGCCTAATTCGTGCCAATATGGATATCAAAATTCATCTCTTGACATGTAGTTTTTAATTTTAATACTGGTTGGTTGATTCGATGATCATTTGGAGTCTTGAGATAATATAAATTCTTGTTTGAGTGCGAGTTTGGCATCGAGGTAGGTTCTGCTAACCTTTTTAGGACTGGATTCGAGTTATTAAATATGTTCATGTGATAAATGTCGGATATAGAATGATTCATGAGTAAATGGGTTGATATGTTGTTTTTGTGATGGAAATGTGATACCGATTATGTCGAAATTTGAGTAAATTGTGATCATATTGATGAATTGAGATGAAACCTTGAGAATTGAGATAATTTGAATATTATTGTGATAATATGAGACTTGTGATATCATTTGGAGAGTTTTGTGGTAAATTGATGATATTTCATATTTGTGATACATTCGAGATTTATGAGCATATTTTGAGGACTTACGAAGTTTGGTCTCATTGACATTTTGATTATTGATGAGCGAGTGGTGATATGAGATTTATTGATGGCATTGTGGTACTAGTTAATGCACTTGGCATAGACTTTTTGATATTATGTCTATTGTACATATCATTTATTATTTATATTGTTATTATATATACTTGTGTTGTGGCATTGGCATGCACACATCTCATATTACATCTGTACCACCTGAGACATTGTGATACTTGAGACATTTCAGTATAAGGCCTGCGACACTCTGAGATATTTCAATATAAGGCTTGTGACGCCTTGAGATACTTCAGTCTATAGCCTGTGATGCTTTGAGATATTTTAGTAAATGGCCTACGATGCCCCCGGGTTCTATCTAGTAGCTTTGGCATGATAGATATGTACATCGGCCCTACGTCGGTCGTGATTCTACCCCATACATGGCCTGCAACGCCATTGCATTCATACATCTCATATGTATTGCATCATTAGCTGCAATTACTATTTTTATTTTCTCTTATTTATGTATATATTGTGTACTAACCTTGTGATATAGGTGGTAGAGACTGGTAATTATTTCATGCTTATTCAATTTCTCCTACCCAATTATTGAATCTATTGGGTACATTTCAGTGTGCTCATCCCTACTTTATTTTATCGCTGTAGATTGAGCACAGAGACCCCCACAGGGTATTTGATTATATTCCATCAGATACATTGCTCTTTACCAAATCCAGTGGTGAGGCTCAGACTTAGAGTCACCATTGTTTCTTTGAGACTTTCTTTTGTTGACTTCTGTATTAGACTATGTATTTCCTATTCAAATAGCATTGTATTTTCATTTGAGACAGTTTTATTTACTCTTTCCAACTACTTTAGATGCTCTTGTACTCATGACTCCAGGTTTTTGGATTTTGCATTAAATATTGTGGTTGCTTTTGCTTTACTTTATTCTCTTTAGTTGCGAACCAATGTTAGGTCATGACAAGTTTGGCATCAGAGCTCAAGGTTCGTTGGGCTCGTAAGTCAAGAGCGGGGTGTCTAGTAGAGTCTCATGGATCGGTATGTAGACGTCCACACCCATCTTCGGGAGTCTATCGGGTACTTGATAGGAAAAGCTTTCATGTCATGATTTTATTCATGTGATTCTTCATATCAACTATTTTGAAAGTGTCTAATCTACTCTTTTTACACAGATATCGATTACTAGATCTCAACAATCAGTGGAAGAGCCTGAGCCAGTTGATATTGCTCCCACTCATGGTCAAAGTAGGGCTAGTGATAGGGCCTATTGATGAGGCGTGAAAATGTGACGCTGATAACGCTTTTAAATTGGAATTTTCATGAGTTCTCAAGCAAATTTGTGGGTTTAATATTTCATTTAGAGGTTTTTTTAGGAATACGGTTGAGGCATGGATTCAGACGAAAAGGGAGCTTGAAATGAAGAAATTGGATTTTCAAGGCCTACACGGGCACATTCACGAGCCGTGTGAGCCTACATGGTTCGTGTATGGGGTTCCATCAAGATGTTGAGTATTACAGGCCAAAGGCAAACTGAAAAGGACCAAGTGAGGCTTCATGGAAGGCCTCACGGCTCGTGAATACCCTCACGGATCATGGCCCTGCACTTGAACTCGGCCTAGAATTGCTCTGAGAGTTGGAGCTGAATTTAACGAAGGCACAACCCATGGAAAGAGTCACGGACCGTGAAGTAGTACACGGGCCGTGTACCCTGTCATGTGGTTGATAACGTGAACAGTGGTCGTTGAAGTGGTGAATGAAAATGTTAAGTGCTACTTCAAGGCATAGTACACGGTCTGTGAGCCATCAAATAGACCGTGAACTGCACCGTGGGCCAACACTTATAGCATGAAAAATTTCAGGAAGCAACGGAGGATCCAAGGCAAGCTTCACGGAAGCTTACATGGACCGTGAAGTCGACCATGTCAGTGACGTGGTGTCATGACCCGGATGGGGGCCTAGATATGACATGGTGAAGAAGAACCCGAAAGTCCTTGATCAAGCCATCATAGAATCATCATACACATCATCGGTTCGGAAGCGCAAAAGTGAAACACATAACACATAAGCTCTAAGGGAATCGGGACTTTGGACTCAAGCTATGGTGATGTTGTCGGGAATGGGATGAACGTGATTTCACATAGCACATAATAGTTATCTCAAAGGGGCGGGCAAGTAGGACTCAAGCTATGGGGGCACACCGGGGATATGGGACTTTCCACATAAGCACATAATTAACATACAATCCCAACATCAAGACATAAGAATAATCAAGTCATTTCCATAATCAAAGCTCATAAAGCATAACATCTCAATAGTCATAATATCGAACAAAATTACAAATCCAACGTACAAGAGTTTAATTTGTCCAACAAGCCTTCACATAGATAAAGCGGGGCCTCAACATAGTTTGAGCCTCACCCTCAATACATAAGTAAGAAAATTAAAAGCAACACTAGCTAGATAGAAGGTGGCTATTGCCCTTGAACAAAAGGGCTCACCACTAGCAAAAGTCTTCAAAAATGATCACACGTCATTCGGTGGAATATAGATGTCGTCTCTGGCATCTACATGGTTGGAACATCTAGACAAGAGTATGGGTTAGCACAATAAATCACTAAGTATGCGGGCATGCAAATGCGCATATGCACATGAACCTATGACAACCTACATAGAAAGGGCACATATATTGAAGTAAATATAAGAAAGAAAAATATATCAATATGCCATGAAAGTCATGATGCATGAAATGACATAATTCTTAACATAGAGGGGATGGAACCATAACTGACATCCAAATACATGTGAGCTACAACATGAACTGGCCCAATGAAAGCCCTCCCATTGGATCGGAGGTCATTACTTTCCAAAGGTAATCCACACCATACCTTACGAGCCTCCCATTTCGGTGTGATGGCCACCTTCCTTATGGGTCTCCCATTTTGGAAGGATTTACATAACATAGCATGTCATATCATTTTATATCAAAGCATACCTTACTCCCATTTCGGTAGCAACCTGTAGAGCCACATAGTTTCGGGGGAAAGGAGTGGGACCCTTGGGGATAGCTCACTTACTACTCCAATCCTTCTTTGTACTAAGTCATCATCCCACCAGAATACTTATACATATATATGCTTTTAAAATGAAACTTGACACTTGAACTTAAAATCATGCATACATGGGCTTAGAAGCCAAACATACTTTCAATACTCATATGCATACTTAACAAGAATCAAACATCTTTCATAATCATTCATCATGGGCTAAAAGCCAAACAATATTTCATGTAAAACTTCATGCATAAGAGTAGCTCCATTCATATAATATCATATCATATCATGTCATATCATATTGGTGCAAGCACTCATGTTGCTCAAAGAGCCATATCATAGACTTAGTATGATCACAACTTA
>JBCEWC010011078.1:0-17034 GCA_038996855.1 Solanum aculeatissimum
ACTAGCCCAATTTGCATTCGGCCACTTAAACTCAACCCGTGGCTACCAAACTCAACCATGGCTTGTAGTACATCATAGAATGCCAACCATAAATATATTTTGAAATTTTTTGGGTTGTTACACTTATTGCCACCCTACCTATCTTGTCGGATCCACTCTATCATACGAGCATGATCCATAAGACTCTGAAAAGTGCCTCTAGCCAAAACTAAATAAGTTGTAGCCACCTAAAGGTAACCTGTCAATCCCTTGGAAAACCATTGAATCCGCTTGAACTCAGTAGGAATGCAGCATAGAGCATATCTTGATAGAGTATGAAATCTAGTCTCATTGTCTGAAACTAACATAGAACCTTTTTTTAGTCTATCAAACTCATCCTTGCGACTATCGCGAAGGCTATATGGAACGAACCTCTCCTAAAATATCTCTGTGAACTATGCACATGTCATAGATAGAGATCCAACAGGTCGATGAGCTACAACTGACCTCCACCACTCCTTTATGAGGCCGATGAGTTGGTATGAAGTGTAGACAACCCAATGCAACTCCAAGATGGCCAAGTTACATAGTCGGTCCTGATACTCAGATAAGAAGTCATAAGCTCTATCTTCTGGGGTATCACCAAACCTCGGGGGAGCTATCCTAACCAACCACTCAAAACTCTTTTGCTCTGCTGTAGACATGGTTGGGCTAGTTGAAAATGGCTGCATCATAAATAAGGGAGGTGTAATAGATGGAGCAAAAACCAAACTATAAAATTGAGAACTCAAACTTAGTCTAGATGTCTGAGGCGGAACCATAACAATCATAGGAGAATCTGATGGAACTGAAGAAGGACCAAGATGAATCATAGCTAGCTCAGAGGGGGTTGTAGAAGGTCCAACTAGTGCTATATAAACCAGTAAATCAACAATAGCTAAGGCGGAAGGTTCTCCCTCTAATTTAGCCAATAACTACACAAGTAGCTCTTGAACTGAGGGTGAAAGAGCTAAAGCCTAGAGTGGTGGAATAGCATTAGTAGGCCCGTCTGGCTTAACAATAGGCGCTGGAGAAGCCGATTGAGTCTGCCCTCAAGGTAGAACTACCCTTCTAACATGTCCTTGGCCTTTAGCCCAATCTTGAATTCTGTCTCAACCACGCGTGAGGGCCATATCAGTGAACTCGATCTTTCCTATGTATCGTTGGGACCTCTAATTTGCATTTGTGCAGAAGGAGTAGATTAGGCCCTTTCAATGTGGGTAATACAAAGAAACGCACAAATCCAAAGTAAGACATGAAAGTTTTTCCTAAAGAGTATCACATAGCATCCCAGAGATAGGTGTGGATGTTTACACACTAATCCAAGAGACTCTACTAGACACACTGCTCTTGACCCACAAGCCCAACAAACCTAAAGCTTTGATACCAAACTTGTCATGACCCAAAATGAATTGCAACTAAAGAAAAATGAAATGAAGCAGAAATACATTCATATAGCATAAGAAACTCCCAAAACCTTTGGTCATGAGTAGAAGAGCATCTAGATACAGTACTGAAGAGTAAAATACAACTGTCTCAAGAAAATATAAGATTGTCTCATAATATCTGATACATAGTCTGAAAGATAGAAATAAATGGGACTCCTAAAGATCTATAATAACTTGAAGTCTGAGCCTAACCGTAGAGATCAGGATGATATCAAAATACTTGGGCAAAGTGATCAACTACCCTGTCCTGAACCCTGTGTACAATCAGGAGGTAGCAAACAAAGTAGAGGTGAGTACAACGAAATATACCTAGTAGGTTCAACCAATTGGTTAAGAGAAATCAAACAAATATGTAATAATGAAGAATCCTATCACTTATATCTAAAAATATTAGTAAACAATACAATATAATCATGAATAATAACAATACCGATAATGAAAAAAATCGACAATGCAATGCAATGCTAGGAATAAATGTAATGGCATTGCAGGCTATGTATGAATGGAATCACAACCATCATGGGGCTGATGTACACATCTATTGAGTAGAGCTACAAAATAGAACCCGGGGGCATCTGAGACGATGTACGTATAATTACGATCATCACAGGGCCGGGGTACATATCTATCGAGCTGAGCAACAAGACAAAACTCGAGGGCTGATTAGGCCTTGTACTGGAAAATCTCAATACATCGCAGGCCTTAAGATAAAATACCTCAATGCGACAATGGAGTATATAACATCTACATACTAATGCAGCGATGGAGTATGTAATATGTGCATACCAAAACAAAAAGGGAGTATGCAATATATGCATGCCAATACAACCAGTCATGTATCAAATGTGGGCATACCAATGCCACCCAACTAGGAATCTTGTCTGTGGGTACCAATGCACCCAACCAGTATAAGATATATGCATACCAATGCAACTGAACCGAGATAAGATAAGTACATACCAATGCAACTGAATCAAAATAAGATAAGTGCATATCAATGCAAGAAGATCAAGTATATCAACTAGTTTTCTAATATTTCCAACACTACTCATATCGTTATTCTTCCATTACAACTCAGTGTGTTAAAAAATCCAGACTCCTCATGTCCCTAAATATATTTATACTGCTTCAATTTACCACAACCATCGAGTTACCATCAATTTACTAGTCAAATACTATCACATATCTCAAATTATCATAATAGTAGCCGAAGGGGTCTCAATTTATAAATTCCATCTCAATCCATAAATAAGGCATAATTTATTCAGAATTTGGCTTAATCAGAATAACAATTCCTTCAGTATTCAATCAATTCAACACCAGTTATCAAGAAATAGTCTAGATCTCACAATTATCACCTAAGCATGATAATGACTCAAATAT
The DNA here is from genome assembly GCA_038996855.1 of Solanum aculeatissimum. Lineage (NCBI taxonomy): Eukaryota > Viridiplantae > Streptophyta > Magnoliopsida > Solanales > Solanaceae > Solanum > Solanum aculeatissimum. The sequence goes on from JBCEWC010011078.1 coordinate 2,850, forward strand.
AGTCTCGAAGGGTTAGCCGAACCTACCTTGATGCTGAAATCACACTCGGATAAGCGTTCAATCAACTCAAGCCTCCAAATGATCCTCAAATCGACCAATCACTATCAAAATCATATACTACGCATCAAGAGAAGTATTTTGATATGCATATTGGCATGGTTAAGGCTTAGGGGAAAAATGGTCAACAATTAGGGCAAAAATTCAAAAGTCTCAAATATGAAAATTGACTTCAAAATCAAGTTCTACATGAAAAACGGAGTTCATGGGTGAAAATTCCATTAAAATCAAGCTTAAATTGAAAGATAAATTGACATTTAATGTTTGATATCCATGGTCTAATAATACCTAATTTTAGACATTAAAATCAGGAAATTCAATACAAAATCAAGATAAAATGCATGGAAAATACTTAGTTTCGTGTTAGAAATGCTTACCCAATGGAAAACTTTGAAAACCCTTCATCAGGTTAAAAATGGTGTTTCTTGAGCTTTAATCTGTCCCGTAAAAAATCCTTCACTGCAAACGCGGTTGGGACCCGCGATCATGGAGTAGTCTACAAAATCATCATCCGCGATTGCAGAGACCAACCCACGAACGCGAAGAGTATGAGGGTAGAGGTGGTATCTCTCATGTGTGCTCCGTGAATGTGGAACCCATCCCGCAAATGCGGTGTTCTAGGACAACATCACCTCCACGAACACAAAAGCCTCTTAGAAAAGATGGAGAACAAAGTACACTTGCACCAGAAATTGTGCACCGACAACATCACCGCTCACGTCAAACTCGGAATAGGCACTCGAAACTCATCCAAAATTAGAATTTCATAAACCAAATATGTATTCATACTAGAAATAGCAATACCGACTCAATAAAATAATCAAAAATCAGTTTTAAGGCTTCCTTGCCGCATTTATCAATGCAACTTAATAAAATTAGTTGAAAACATCAAAGTACCAAAATTTCCCTCGGCAACTCCAAAAATTATTCCAAGACCATTTCTAGGTTTAGTTTCACCATCTAAAATTACTAGAGCTGTCATAATTCAAATCCAAGCTTTTGTAGTCCGAATGTTGACCAAAGTCAACTCTTGGTCCCAAAAACAACTAAATTCACAACTTTGGGCCTAAAAACACCAGTTAACTCCAAATTCATTTATGCAATTTCTTGCAGTTTAGTTTCAACATTTCAGAACTAATGAAATCGATAGGTCCTTGGTCCAACACAAGAAAATTAGAATAGTACAAAAACTCACTTTTTTAATAACTTAATCTTCCAAAAAGTCCAAAAACTTATATTACAATTTTAAATCTCTAGATTTCAATTCCATTTATTCATGTAGTTAAAAATAATCCGAAAGAGACTTACAAAAGGGTTAGTAAGTGTCATAGATAAGGCCAAAAATGACCAACTAGGTCATTACACCTTTCTTGTTAGACAAAGTTAGAATATGTAAAATGTCATGTGGGATGGCTTGGATATTTGTGACCCATTGTGGGCATATGTGACTAGCCTAGTGATTTTCTGTTGTATGTTTGGTTATCTAGGTTGATAGAGTAATTATTTGATCCATTAAGGATCCTTTTGGGATTGAAATACTGATTTACTGTCATATGCTGATTGGTTGTTATACTTTTGTTTAGCTAGGATTGACTGAACTATTGTTGATATGCTGGGAAAACTTATGACTATTGTATTCATTGTCTACTGCAATTATGCTTAGAGGTTGTATGTGTTGCGGTTGATCTGGTAAGGGCCATAATTACCAAAATTGAGTTGTTAAGCACGATATTGGTGTAGTTGACATATTAGATGCTGTAATTGCTGGATCTTTGCCTGTTAAGTCTTTATTTGTCAAGTTTAACCTATTGAAATTAGTTTTGAGCTGTATATCATTATTTTGGTGTAATCTAGTTATCTTATTTTGGGGTCGATAGGTATTTGATTGGTACTTTTATACCTTTCTTACTCGTGGCACATTGCTTGTGATTAAGTTTTGATACATGCTGAGGACTTTGATTGGGAATGTGGTATATGCCTAGATGCATATGAATGTATAAGGATCCTACCGGTGGCTAGTATATTGAGTATTGGTTGTACTTTTTAATATCTAACAATTGTTGAGAATACTTATGATTAGTATATTGATCACCTATTACATTTTTTATTAGCTAGGCTGACAAAGTATCTATTATCATGTTGAAGCTACTGATGGTTGTTACACTAGTTATCTGCTATACTATTATGGTACTCTGACTGTTTACTGTTCTCATGATTATCTATTGTTGTTGGTCCTTAGTCTATTTTTATACTAGTGATGCCCTAGAGCCACGCTAGTCAGGATTGGTAGACAACTATATTGATGTCCAATGTGACTTGTGAGGCATAGATTCATGTAGACCACATTAGCAAACTTGGGCAGGTAGAGTATATTTTTTATTACATCCTATGCACCACCGGTGTGAGCTCATGTCAGGTCCATAGTATGTGTTAGAATCTAGAACACAACCTACTGCTTGCATTCTAGGCTGTACCCTGATATCCAATCTAAGGTATTGTTTGATATTACCACGACTTAATGGCCAATCTAAGGTATTGCTTAAGGTTATAATATTGTGATGTGCAGTCCAAGGTATTGCTTGAGTTTCACATGCTCTCATGCCTAGTCTAGGGTATTGCCTAAGTTTGCCCTACCTAGATATCCAATCTAGGGTATTGTCTAAGTTTGCAATGTTCTAATATCTAGTATAAGGAATTGCTCGAGGTTGTCATACTATGATGTCTAGTCTAGGGTATTGCCTATGTTTTCCATTACCTGATAACCTGTCTAATTTATTTCCTAAATCTTCCATGCCCTAATGTCCAGTACAGGGTGTTGCTTGAGTTTACCACGCCCTAATGTCTAGTCGAGGGTACTACATGCCCTGATATCTAGTTCAAGGTATTGTATAAGGTCTAGTCTAGGGTATGGTCTAAAATCTAGTCCAGACCAGGGTACTTTACTAGATCACATCCATAGTTCAAGGTTTGGGCTCCGTGTTCCCCTCTTGCTTGTAGAGTTGGGTTACTAGTTCAGATATAATTGAGTATTTGGAATCGATTGAGATATACTTGGCTACTTGGTATGTGGGTGTACCCGTTGGGATTATGAGGGCTCAATGGGCGTATAGTGTTAAGTTATATAGTATTTTACACTCATGTACTTGCTTATTCTACATGGTTTTTGTTAGTATTGCTCGGTTCTGCTTGGTATCAGTATTGTGACATTTTTAACTAGATGGTTCTATCAGAGTTGTGGTTATGTGTACATGATTTGGTTAGCAGCTCAGTTCAGGCTTGACATCTATAGCCTTACACCTATTCACCCTTCATTGTGCTTGGATGTACCGACTAGGCTTATGGAGGCCCGATTGGCGTACAGGTGTAACGACCCAAAATATTTTTGAAAAATCCTTATGGGTGGTCTTTTATGATGTTTACTGGTCATGGTTGAATTTTGGTAGCCACAGGTTGAGTTTAAGTGGCCGAACGCAAAATGGATTATTTGGTGGCCTAGAGAGACCATTTGGACATTGAGCTTTGAAGTAACATAACTTTTGATACAAGTTGAAATGTGTGAGCTACTGCATATCAAATTGTATCTCTTTAAGGTAGCTTCGCAACACGACTAGTTTCACTCGATACAAAATTTTTATGAGGAGGTTATGGACAAAATAGTGAGACTACTTGAAATTCGGAAGACATTGGAAATAGGCCCTGCAAATGGCCCAAGGCAGGGACCACAAACCGTGTGAGGGTCCACGGTTCATGTGGGGGTCCATTCCATGGTCCAGTAAGGTCAGGGTGGCCAGGATCGCATGACGTGGGATTTATCTTGAAGACTTGTACTAGTGGTGAGCCCTTTTGTTCAAGGGCAATAACAACCCTCTATCCACCTAGTTTTATTATGTCATTTACTTCATTTATGTATTGAGGGTGATCCTCAAACTATGTCGAGGCCCCATTTCATCTATGTAGAGTCTTGTTAGAAAAATCTAAACTCTTGTACGTTGAGTTGATGTATTGAATATTATGCTTATGAAAGTTATGCTTCTTAGCCTTGATTATGAGAATTGTTATCGATTATGCTTATGAGTTTTATGTTGGGAATTGTGATTGACTATGTGTTTATGTGGAAAGTCCCATAATCCCGATGTGCCCCCATAGTGAATCCCACCTACCCGTTCTCTTAGAGATAATTGCTATATGTTACGTGAATTCATGCTTATCCCATTCTCGAAAACGTCCCCATAGCTTGAGTCCAAAGCCCCGATTCCCTTAGAGCTTATGTGTTATGTGTTTAGTTTTTGCGCTTCCGAACCAATGATATTTGTAATGATGCTTTGATGGCTTGATCGAGGACTTTCAGGTTCTCCTTCACCATGTCACATCTAGGCCCCCTATCCGGGTCGTGACAACAAGCTTAGTCAGTTTGGCCTTACAACTATGTATATCACTCTATTGTTGGCTAGATTCCAGTTACATCTATTGGTAAAGAAATGTGTTACCTGGTTTTTGCAAATTTGAGTTACTTTGCACCTATATAAATTACTTGGTTTTGGTAGTCAACTACTGTAGAATTATATCCTAGTTTATTCCTACCTTATTTGCTATTTTTACACAGTCGACCTATGATTCCTACTAGGCACTACATCTCTGGTACTCACCCCTACATTTTTGTATCTATTTTGTGGTGCAGGTCCTAGCTTGAACCAACAACAGTGATTCTACTTTTGATAGATATATTCTGGGATTAGTGATGAGCATTAGAATTCAGTAAATCTTTTCAGTTTCCTTCTATATTTGTCTTTGTATTTTGTGACTTGAGACTCCCCTGTGTATTACTTTGTCTTGTATATGTATGTAGAGTTGTATTATGGTCAATGTGTTGTATCGTGTCTACAATAGTCCTATATAGGTGATTTTTAGGTCATGGGAGGGTATAGTTTGTTGTTGTTATGTTGATGGATGCCTAGTATTAGCTTGTGCTTATCTTAGTTCTATTAAATTGATCTGTTATGCATGTTACTAATTGTTCCAAGACAAGTCTAGGCTTGCTTATCAGGAGTAAGGTAGGCATCATCATGGCTTGTAAGGTCGGGTCATAATAGTTGGTATAAGAGCTCAGGTTCACTGGTCTCACCTATATAGAGCTACCATCTAGTAGAGTCCTTCTGATAGGTGCGGAGACGTTTGTGACTTATCTTCATGAGGCTACGGGATATACTAAGAATCTCCTCTTAATTGTATCATTTTTTTCAATCTTGTTTTTCAACTTCTAGAACTTTATTTTGCTCTTTCTTTTAAAGACATGGCTCATGGAGGCCAACCTCAGGGTAGAGGCATGGGTATAACACTAGCTCTAAATAGAGATATGGCTCCAGAGATGGTAAAGAAGCACTTGGATGCCCATATTATCCCTCAGCTAGTCTGGCCAGAGTTGGCATAACCCCAACCGCCCCTATTATGAAACCTACAATCAAGGTGGCCATTGTATAGTTACATGCCGCCCTAGGGGGTACACAGTCGACACCAGCCCCAAAGCCAACTCAAGTGACACTAACACATCCCATACAACCTCTATCTCCTACCCTAGCTGAGCGTGTAGCTCCATCACCTCCCGTTTCTCAACTAGGTAATGCTATACCTTTCTAGGATGAGAGATTACTGGGATATTTTCTCAAATTGAGCCCTCTGAGGTTTTCAGGAGCGGTTGGAGAGGATGCCCATGAGTTTTTAAGATCCTATCAGGAGCAGTTGTAGACTTTGAGGTTGTTAGAGTCCTGAGGCAAAAATATCACAACTTATTAGCTTGATAGGCCCTCTAGACAATAATGGCTTATGTATATAAGCAATAGGCTTGCCTGGTCACCACCGGTGTCATGGACAAAGTTCTTAGAGGCATTTATAGTAATGTTTGTCCCTAGTAATCTCACGGATAACCTTCAAGATCATTTCTCTAGATTAGATCAAGGGCCCATAATCGTGTTCGAGTATAAGGCTGGGTTTCATAAGCTCTCCAAATAAGCCATGATGATATTACCTACTAAAGAGGAAAGGATTGAATGTTTTGTTAGGGGACTGAGGATAGTTGAGGATTGGAAACCAATAATTGGTTACAGAAGGCCATTTGTTTTTGCTACTGTTGACCACGCCCATACTATTGAGAAGCTCCATTGTGAGCTCCATGGGAACAATAATAAGTGAAGTAGATACGAGGACAGGTACAACGAGACCCAATACGAGTTTAGGGATCTTCATGACAAGTCACAATAGGGGTTCTATTTGAGTTAACCTAGTCACCCTATTAAGGACTTACTTCAAACTTTAGAGGAGGACCAATGATCTCGGGGTACCTCTAGTTAGAGTGCCCCTCCTATGTCACCTAGTAGAGAGCGAGAGATAGAGGTGAATCAACTTTAGGGCAGACTAAGTCATTTTATTTAACCATTCAAGGTTTTAAGACTTTAGAGGCAGACACTTCAAGTCATTGTGATCATTATTATTTTAGTCGATCCTCTCAAGGATGTTGTAACTTTCGGGAGCATGATAATTGGTCTAGAGGTTTCCCCCTATGAGGGACAGCATACCATGATCCACAGGCATCCAACTCTACCCAAGTACTAGAACCATCACCTTTGTCCAAAGATAGAGCCAAATAGCAAGACTATAGAGAAGATCGCTAGAGTTTTAGAGATGATAGGTCAGATAGTAGAGGCTATCTTAGAGGAAGAGTCTATCAGGGCTACTTCCGTGCATCTCTAGAGAGTTTAGAGACCTAGGCATCAAATGATGGTTTCATAGGTATGATTACTTCATGTTAGCACCCGATTATGTATTTTGATTCCAGTAGGAGACTTCTTCTCTTTTGTAGGATGGATCATTGTGGTACTGGGTTATATTTACCATTGTGGCAGAGTATTATTATAATTGGTTCTTGATTCACTTACCTTGTTGACCTTCCATTTTGGCTTGCCTACTACGCTTGATTTGGATGTTTATGACTTGCCACTTTTATTGTTAACTAGAGAGGTTGTTGCTAAGAGTAAGGGTGATGATAGGAGTTGTTCTATAGGTATGATTAGTGAAGGTTGTGGTTTCTTTTCCCTATTAGTAGGGATACACATTCTAGATGGTCAGGCTATTAGGTTTGTCTGTGGTTTTGCATTACTTATTAGGTAGTTTTTTTAATGACCCTTATTGTGGGTCAAGGGCTGAGCAACACGCTCCCAACCTTATCATTAAAACAGAAATCAAAAGTACAATGGAGGGAGACATAGACCTTACCTCCGAGCCTATGGAGGTTCATAAGTCGGCCAACCTACTAAGGTCAACCAATTCATCCTGATACTATAAAGGAAATACAACCTAGCAACTAAGCACCTAGTGGGAGGACTCCTCCCAATACAAAGAAACTAGGAAAGCATAAATAAGAGAGACTTTCCCCTTACAATGAAAGAACAAAAAAACAACCTCCAACCTACCCTTGAGGCTGCTGAATCATCCCCTGAAGGTTCAAGGTGGTTTCTTAATTCTTTTCAGGTTCCTTCTCTTAAAAGTTGGCATCCCCATTTTCTCAAGATCCAAGTATGCTCTAGCCTCTTTAGGAAATTATTGTCTTAAGAAATATAGTTAAGTATCATGACAAACGTGGCTGTGTTTGGAAAGGCTATCTGTAGTAGCATTTTCTTCCTTGAAACAATGATTACATTTGAAACTTTGGAATTGGTAGATAGTATTTTACAATCTATCCAGAAGTGGTTGAATCTGCCAAAAGAGGAGTAGCAAGTTGATTGATCCGTTTAATGAGGAGGTCAAAATCAACTTCCTAAATCATTTTTGTATATCCCAGGTTGATACATCAGTTTAATCCTAGAATAAAAATCTTAATCTCAACTTGATTATTAGTACCCTCACCCATAGGAGCAAAATATGCAAAAGTGAGGTCTCCCAGATCATCTCTAAAGACTCCCCCAACACCAATCTTACCAGGATTTTGAAGAGCACTATCATCAGTATTCAATTTGACTAAGTTATTGGGATTTTGTTTTCCATATAAATAGAGTAACCTTGATGTCCTGAATACAACCTTCCACAAAAATAACTTGATCCTTCTAGCTAGAAGGCCAGTCCCAATAGGGGAAGGCAATATTGAGAAGGTTGAAGGTATCTTTAAAAATAGCATACTTGACTATGATTGAGCTAGATTTCTTCCCTCCATATTTGACTGCACATCTATTCTTCTACAAGTTCCAACAAATACGAATAAGAGTAGACTACATAATAAGTTTGTGAGCATCATTATTGTACTTGGCTGTCCACTAATTTAACATTCTATTTCTCAGGTGAGTATACTAATTTATTCTACCTAAGAAATTTGCAAAGAAATTCAATATATGCCTTGAAAATTGGCCAGTTATAAAGATATGATCAATGGTATCTTGTCCGGGTCTAAAGCAACAAGAACAATTAGTAGGATTTTGACCAAAATTGATCAAGCTCTCATTAGTGGGTAATTTGCCCCCATGGGTTGTCCATAACAAGAAGGAATATTTGAAAGAAATTAATTTATAGCAGGTATGAGAATTAATTAAAGTAGTGGCCCTTTTATCTCTGATAAGGTTCCAGGAAGAAGAACAACTCAAGTTGCCATTGGTGCTAGCTTTCTAGATAGCATGATCAGGAATATGCTGGTTGAATTGAAATTGATAGGCTAAAATAGCAAGAACCAAGTGAGGAGGAGAAATCTGGTTCCCTCTATCGACAACCCAATGACCATTCAACAATAGGGAATAAATCTTGATGTTGTTGGGCGTTTTCTGCTCTACTCTAAAATTTGCTAAAGGACCAATTCCTAGCCAATTGTCCCACCAAAAGGAGCAGGAGCCTGAATTGATTTTCTAATGAATCTGACGCTCCATTTTGTGATTGTTGATAATGAGGTATTTTTGGGTGCGAGATTTCCCTATGTTCCATTTCTTTTTAATGAGATATGCTCATTGAGAGTACTTAGCCTTTAGGAAATTTTCCCAAAGAGAGTCCTTGGTATGAAATCTCCACCATTGTTTGTACTCTAATGAATTTTCCACATAAGCTATTTTTCTTACCCTTATTCCACCCTTATTATAGGGATAGCTCAACTTCTTCTGAAAGACCCAATGATACGTTCTTTTGTCATTTTTCCTTCCCTAAAAGAATTAGGCAATGAGGCACAAGATTTTCTTGATAGTAATATGGGCAAGGTAGCAAAAAGAAGATGGATAGGCAATGATTGGAGGACATGCTTCACCAGAACAACCCTCCCCCATAACTCAGTAATCTAGCCTACCAGCCTATAACTCTAACAATGACCTTAGTTATCATAGGAGAGTAGTATATCACTTTTTTCCTCTCAATGTATAGAGGATAACCAAGATATGTAATAAGGCTCATTTTCTGAATGAAGCCAGTGGTTCTCTTGATCCTATTAACATTAGCTCTGAATGCATAGGAGGGAACCATGAGGCTACTTTTATCCCTGTTAATTAGTTGGCTAGAAACCTCTTCATATGCTTTAAGGTTCTTTATAATAAGATCAAGAGAAGATTTTCTTCCAGAGGTGAAGATGATGACATCATCTGTAGAGCTGAGGTGATTAATCTGGGGACCATTCTACTGCATGTAGAACCCAAAAAAGTGAGGGACCAAGTGTAAACTATTTAGTAATCTAGAAAACACCTCAACCCCTAAAATAGACAAAGTTGGGGAAAGGGAATCACCTTGCTTAAGCCCCCTAGTGGAATGGAAAAAACCATGTCTTATACCATTAACATTCACTAAATACCAATTATTGGTCATAATCCTCCAAACCATGTCAATAAAGAGTTCCCCAAAACTCATTCTTCTAAGGACTAGACAGGTAAATAACCCAAGAGACTCTGTCATAGGCCTTAGCCATATCAATCTTGATGACTATATTTCCTCCAATGTTAGGATTTTTGATCTTGTGGATGATCTCCTAAGCCAGCATGGCATTCTTAGAAATATTCCTATTCTTTACAAAGCTAGACTGATTAGGAGATATAAGGTTAGGCAGAATGTAGGAAAGCCTGAGGCAAAACATTTTAGAGATGATTTTGTTGATAAAGTTATTGAGATTGACAGACCTGAAATCATAAATGGTCCACTTTTGGGGGTATAAAAAAATAGGCATGAGTGAAAAATACAGGCATAATATGACCATAAAAGAAAGTCTGGACAACAACAAGTAGATCAGTGCTAATGATGCTCCAACAAGTCTGAAAAGACTAGTCATTCATCCCATCAAGACCAGCAGTTGAGTTTGGATTCATAGAGAAAACAACTTTCCTTAACTATTTCTTATTGGGCATATTTTAGAGATCCTTGATTTTCTCATTAGTAACAATTCTGGGAAGATAATTTAAAACCTCCTCAGGGATGAGCTTATCCTTACCCTTGAAAATATGTTGGAAGTGTTAACAAGCAATCTTATCAATATTATCATCACCTTCAAGCCAAGTGCCTTCATCATTCTGGATCCTGTGGATATTGAGCCTCCTTCTTCTATCTCTAATAAGGGCATGAAAGTATTTGGGATTCTTGTCACCATCCTTAAACAACTATAATTGAGTATTCTATCTGAGGATGGAATCCTCTAATTTCAAGAACTTTATATACTCAACATTGAGGGCATGAAGATTTATTATGCTGGCTTCAGTGTTATTGGTGATATGATTATCTTCAGCCAACCTAATTAGTTCCTCATACTCTTTAACTTTAGTATAAATATCCCCAAACATTGCTTTAAACTAGTTGCTGAGAGTTAAAGTTAGTCTCTTCATTTTCTAATGAAAGATTCCTATAGAATTTCCATCCACCTTCTCATCCCAACTCCTTTTAAACACCTCTAAGAAAGTTGGATGACTAGTCCAGCAATATAGAAACTTAAAATACTTGATATTAGGCTTTTTCTTATCCACCATTTTTATCAAAATGGGGCAATAGTATGACCCTACTAAAGGAAAATGGGTAACGAAAGTATGGGGCATGATATCCAGCCAAGTGTCATTGACCATAGCTTAGTCAAGCCTTTTCCAGATTATGCTAAAAACGCCCTTTAGGTTGGACCAAGTAAACCTCTAACCACTGAAACCAAAATCTATAAGACCACAAGCTTTGATATTGCTGATGAATTCAAAGCTCTTATTCATGGTGTAGAGAACACCACCCATCCTTTCTTCAGGAGAAGTAATGACATTTAAATCTCCCATAGTACACCAAGGTAGGCTAGTGTTGGCATAATGAAGGAAACTATCCCAAAGTTGTCTTCTGAGCATGTCATTGTACTTAGCATAAATAAAGGTAATAACACACTTGTGAGGAGATATAACATGACTAATTTGTCAAGTTTATGTTGTTCAGCACTTTCAATAACACTACAACCAATGTCGTTAACCCAAAAAAGTCGGGTAATAGCATAGTCCATCTTGAGATGTCCTTTGAAAATATGAACTTGAGAATTGTCAGAAAAAGGTTCTAAAATAGCCAAAAAGGAGATTTAATGAATGATTTTAAGAGACTGAAGCCTTTTCGCAACTCATTGGGTATTAATACCCCTCATATTCCATATGATTGAATAAATTATTAGGAATGGTTTACTTGGTAGGATCTGGTGATTGGTCTACCAACAGAAGCATACCTGGTAGAATTAGTGATATTGGTGGCTTTGGTCGGGAATCTAATTTTGTTGATTCCTCTAGGTGATAGCCATGGACTATTAGTGACTTTTTGAATTTCTTTCTCCCTATAATTGTCCCTAATAGGATTGTAGTCTATATCAATTTTTCCCACATGTCATTTTCAATTTGATCCTTTACTAGAAAATTGTCAAAGTCAACTTCATCTTCAGAATAGATAGCAACATATTCATCAACCTATGGTGATCTTGAACTATTGTTGTTGAGAGTGCAAGGATATTGATCTTTCTCAAGGATATTTTCTGGCTGAGTGTTGACAAGGTTGGTACTAGTACTCAACCAATCACTTGGTTCATCTTCCAGCATGCATTGCTTTTCATTATTAACATGTTCCTAATTGATCATTTCCTTTTTTTTCTTATTCATGACATCTCTTTTTCTTTTACTCAATTTGTTCTTCCTAGCCTTTGATCCCTGGAAACTAATACTAGCAACAACCCCCAAATTATTAGCCATACCTCCTTTAATGATATTGATAGGAGCTATATGTTGAGTAGATTCATGCTGCTATTGAGATGGAGTGGTAGCAAGGGCTGGAAAGTCTTTCCTAAGGTTATCCTTTTGGTTCTCATACAAAATATGAGACAATTCCCTCCCCCTTGGTACCCCTTCCTGCAGGTTAGATAAGCTTTCCTCATTTCTAACCAAACCTCCAAACATTTTTTCTTCAGGGAAAATATTAATAGGATGTTGAGGATGGGGCATAGAATTAATACTATTTTTAATCATTAAATGGGTTGGGAGAGGATCCCGAACAACAGGATCTCCATGATGAAAATGGGGATGCAAGTCAATACCTGTTAGATCACCACTATTGCTAGGTCCTTCCTTGAGCTCTTTTTGCTTTTGTTTATTATTTTCTCCCACATTTTGATTGTTGTTCTACTTAATTTTGGTATTTCTTCTTTGGCTCTTCTTGGACATCCATTTTACCTTTGCCTTTTCCCTCTTTGCTTCTTTCATCAATGTTATTATTTTGGTGTCCAGATGGAGCCTTTTTCTTTTGATTATTTCCTCTACTTGGTTCATCATTCTTCTGTTATTCTTGTTGTTTTCTAGAAATCTCAAGGTCCTTAATTTTTCTCTCATCATCTTTCTTTTTGATAGTGCAATTACAAAGATTATGTCCTTGGTGCTTATAGTGGATACAATACTCAAGGATATCTTCATACTGAATTACCTGCCACTTTCCTTGATTAATATCTTCTTTATCAAATCCTAACCACATATGTTGAGGCCTCTCTTTGGTAAGATCAATTTGGAATCTAACCTTGGCTACACTACCTTCTTGTTTTTTGAATAGATATTGAATCAACATATAGAGCTTTTCCAATGGGAGACAACAAAACAGTAAGAATTTCCATATAATAACAATGCTAGGGAAGCTCAGGTAAAGTTACCAAAATAGGAACAATGGAAGTTTCTTTATCAAGCTTAAAGGTGGGAGTCCACATCTGAAGCCTCATCAATTGTCCCTCAATAAAACATTCTTTATTTTGTCTAAACTAAGAGGTAGTCTGCTTCATTATCTAAGTTAATGTAGATATGCATTGAATTGAAATGAGCAATCTTGACACCATCAACCTACTGGGATTTCTTAATAAAGCTTTTTCTTACAAACTCCATTTTAGGCATAATATAGCTAAACTTCCCAATCAAGGTGTATTTACACCTATCTGTAAATTTACCCATGAAGTCTTCCTTTTTAAAAATAACAGATGGGAGGCCTTGTTTGGTAGTTATTTTAGCTAGTGGGATGGCCATAGGCATATCATTCTTAGCTTGATTTGTCCTTAGTTTCATAGCATAAGATTGGATCATAGTTGGAGGAAAAGGATCACGGACGGTGTTACTTCTAGCTCTGGGAGGGTGATTAAAACTTGACCTATTTTTAGAACCATCAAGGGGTTGATTATGGTTCATTTTCTATTTAGTATAGGTATAGGCATCAAAATTTGAAAAAACTTTGGGGTGGCTAGACTTTTCATTAGTTTGGTATTGAGAAGACTTTTCCATATCTCTACACTCAAAATTATTAGGGGCTTGGTAATCCCATTATCATCCTTAGGCTACAAAATGTTAGCTAGGAATCCAAAGTTTTTATCAAGAGTATTAAGAGGCAATTTCTAATTAAAATGATCAATAACAATATTATTATCAGATTGGATGGGGTTAGGGTTAGAGTTTTTACCATTTGTCACGACCCGGAGGGGACCTAGATGTGACATGGCGAAGGAGAACCTGAAAGTCTTCGATCAAGCCATCATAGCATCATTACACTCATCTTCGGTTCGAAAGCGCGGAAAATAAACACATAACACATAAATTCTAGGGAATTGGGGACTTGAGATTCAAACTATGGGGACATTTTCGGGAATGGGATAACATGAGTT
>JBCEWC010011079.1:0-17030 GCA_038996855.1 Solanum aculeatissimum
TGGCTTTGCTTTGTGGACTATTTTTAGCTCAGCACCTTAGTGCCTTCCGCATCATTGGACTGAAACCTTGTAGTGGCAATTTAGCTAGGTAAGGTTGTCCTCACGTGCCTTGAAAATTTAGCCCGTGACATTTATCCTAGTTTTTGGACCAGGTCCTTTTAGTACTAGGCAATTCCTTGCATATTCATTTTATATTGCCCATTATGGGTAACTATTAAGTTATCTTGCTTTATTAATAAAATGGTGCAGTGCACCAAAAAATTTAAAAAAAAAAAAAATTCCAAGAAATAGGGCCAAAAAGGTCCCAAAGAATCCCCAAAAATAGGGGAATTTTATTTTATTAACACTTGCATTCCTAATTTTATGGGTGAATTAATTATATTTTTTATAAAAAGAAAATTACAATTCTACGTAAAGGTTAGAAAAGAAGTCCAAAAAATAGGGCAAAAAAAAGTCCAAAAACATCCCCCAAAATAGGAAAAAAAATTCAATTAACACTTCCATTCCTAATTTTATGGGACACTTCTAAATCAATTAATTATGTCCCCCACTCTTTTTCTCTCCGTAATATTTTTCCCGACTTTTATGTTCTTTATTTATGAACTCATATAAGTATACTCTTATCTTAAATTTTAAATTTTGAACATTATTTTAAATTCTTTTTCTTACTTAATATAGCATACACTTAATAATTTATTTAATTTCTAATTATTCAACTCTAAATTATTATTTTATATATTAAAAAATTATTAACGGATCTATATCATAAACAATTGAATTGATTTTTTCAATAACATTTCACAATTGTCACGATCCAAAATGGGTCGTAAGTGGCACCCACACTTATCCCCGTAGGTGGGCGAACCAATAGTACAAATCTCAACCTATATAATTGTTCAACTTATAAAATACGATAATAATACAGAAGCTCAATTTATAAAAGTAAGAAATAACAAAATCCTTTACATAACGTTCCCCAAAACCTGAAAGTCATCACATCAAGGGCATCTAATCTCAAATATTAAGTCTAAGAGTAGCAACACCAAAATAGATAAATAGTTTATGTCCGAAAACTAAGGACATCATGCTATAACTGATAAAATCCAACATGAGCTAGAAGGTTAGCTCACCCTAAAATCTGATCTACCGACAATTGGCTAGAGCTAAGGGTGAACCGAAGTTAATGGAACACTCGTTACACTCCACAAAAGTAAAACAAAGAAAATTACTAGTAGGAGTCAGTACGAGCCACATGTATTGAGTAGGTATCATCGGTCGACTCCAATAGAAATTAATATACATAATGTAATATAAAAAAAATCAACTATAACATTTAACAAGTGGCAAGCAACAAGTACAAGTGACAATATCATAAAACAAGTACGTAATCATACAACAATATCAAGAACAAACATGAGAACTCAGGCCTCCACATGACACTTCTTTTAGGAGATGACTTATTTGAGATTGAATATATTAAATCACTTCAATATGTTTTCCTTTAATATTATCGTGCCAGAATGTGGCACCCAGTCCCATAATACTGTGCGGAACGTGACACCTGATCTAATTACATCGTGCCGAAACGTGACACTCGATCCCATAATATTCATGTCAGAACGTGACACCCGATTCATTACATAGAGATTTTTTTTCAAATATTATCCAATAGTTTTCTAATACAGATCAATGGTACATAACATTATCACTACAATCAAAGAATAGGTGCAACCACATGTCTCTTAATTCAATTCTCCACTCTCTCGAAAGATACATCTTTGACCTTTACCATTAGAATGAATGTCTTTGTTCTTGTATCTTCCTAAAGGTTAACCTACGTCTCACTAATTTTATTCATTTTTTACCCTAGCTCATTTTAATTCTACTTGACCAATGTCTCAACACATTCTACATGTTTTCATATGATCACGTTACTCATCAAACAGTAGTAATTCATAACTTTAAAGATCCACAAGTCATTATTATCATACCAATTTTATTTAAATAATAATAAAAATAAACCTTATCATATGATTGCATCCTGATCATAATCCATCACAAATTCTAATTATCATTATGCTCAGTAGCCATTGCCATTATCTTGAACCCAACCTTATCATCAACATGATACTTTAAACCCAATTATACCCACAAAATCCAAAGGTCTAACCAAATTTTTATACAGACTCTCTTATTAAAATCCTCCATTACCTTCCCCCAAGTTACTAGTTAGGACTTTATTTATCCATAAGCTTATCATTCCAATATTGATCCACTCCCTTGGAGCTTATTATGAAATCACCAATCCTCATTTAAAATTCTTGAGATACATTTCACTACCTATCCATTAGACGTACCAACAATTCATCACTAAAATATTTCGTATCAATGCTTAATCCCTTTTGAATAAACTCTTAAGCGTAATAAAGGATGGTTATATCAGTCTTTTCTACATTGACAACTCACATATACTATCAAGGTACCCATAGTAAATCATAACCTTAAAGTCTTACACAATTATACACCATCTTGAGTATACATCTTATGCCTTTTTCTTATCTGATGACTTAGCCTCAATTCGCTTATGATATGTCAAGTCTACTAGAGAAAATCTCCAACTAATAGTATCACTCTCGTCATGCTATCCCCCTTTTCATAATACTCACCTAAAGTTTAAGCTTAGGTTCTAGTGCTAAACATGTATATTCATACTCTTTACATACTATACTAACTCTAAACTACTAGATAAAGTTAAGAAATATTAAACCACTAAATCTCATGATAAGAAATCAACTTTTATCTCACAGTATATCTATGTATAGTTTATCATTATACTCCCTTTCATAAGCTAAGTAGTATCTATCTTATCCATTATACCTCATTATCTAGCTAAGTTCATAACTCGATAAATCTCATGTGACTCTTATATCAAAATCATGAGCCTAGTTTAGGTCTACTACCTTATGCTTGTTGCTCTTTTATTCGACACCTATATCTGATTTTTTTAACTAACACTATGGCATGTCAACATCAATTTCAACTTCATTCAAGTGTACTTCATCTCATACTAACTAACAAATCTTTCTCTACCTTCTATCTTGGAAGTTAGATGATACTTACTACTTTTAACCAAAACTTAGAAGGGACTTGACTTATCACCCAATTTCTTAGCTTATCATCACATTACTCTTAACTACCTACTTCAATTATCTACCACTCCCACTCTCCATGGTTTGTATATCTTTCTAGCTCTAGGATTATTCTAACACTTATGGTTACAAAAGTCTTCAATCACTTTTTCTTGGGGGGATCAAATACCACTAAGTATTTATAGACATAACTTAACTACCTTCTCTAGGATAACATTTGAAGAATGGTTCGGAGAATAGAATCTAGAAGTACATCATATCTTGCTCTAGTTCAAACAGATACTTCACATGAAAAAGAGTGGATTATTTCTGATCGATAAATTTAAGCACGCTAGTTGTCTCCTCTCAAGTCTGATGCAGTCTCTTTACTTTCTGAATACTTTATCCGAAGGTAACTCATTAATAAGGATTTGTCCTTTTCTATGGCAACCACTTTAAGTATGAGAGGTATTCAAACAAATATGGGCAAATACACAAATCTGAATAAGTTTCTTAGAAAGCAACTCAATCACATAATTTAGAGTGTGAAAAACTCAGCTACCTATTGGTTACCTAGATACCAATTGGATTCAAATAATAACACAAAAGAAACAAAGAAGAGAGTTTTCCTAAGG
The DNA here is from genome assembly GCA_038996855.1 of Solanum aculeatissimum. Classification (NCBI taxonomy): domain Eukaryota; kingdom Viridiplantae; phylum Streptophyta; class Magnoliopsida; order Solanales; family Solanaceae; genus Solanum; species Solanum aculeatissimum. The sequence goes on from JBCEWC010011079.1 coordinate 3,764, forward strand.
TCTTGTAGCCTCTTGAAGAAAAGTAAAGGTGTCCCGGTACCATTCTGCAATACTCTACTAGACTTGTCCTTGTGTGATGAGATCAATGAACCTAAAGATTTCATACCAAGTTTGTCATGACCCAAAATGGGTCGTGAGTGGCACCCACACTTAGCCCCCCAAGGTGGGCGAATCAACAGTACAAATCCCAACCTATATGACTGTTCAACTTATAAAATACGATAATAATACGAAAGCTCAATTTATAAAAGTAAGAAATAACAAAATCCTTTACATAACGTTCCCCAAAACGTGAAAGTCATCACATTAAGGACATCTAATGTCACGACCCAAAATGAGGTCATGACTAAAAGACCACTTAATTCCAAACCCAACAATAAAAGCACACTAGATGGAGAAAACCCAAAAGATAAATAGTCACCACATAAAAACCATATTCCAGATCCTAGTGTCACGAGTGTAAAACGCATCTAATAACAAAACTAGTGAAATCAGTACATCTCAGTCTTTGAATAGAAATAAAGACTACACAACTAAGATAGAATCTAACGGAAACTTGAAGCCTTGAACCTCATCACTAGATTTAGATAATCGACTGCTCAAATGAACCAACCACCACGTGAAAATCCTTGGCTGTAATCTGTGCGGGGGAGGGGAGAGGGGGGAAGAAGTAGGGATGAGTACCATAATATGTACCCAACAAGTTTAATTGACTGGGAATCAAAAATTAAATAAACTATGAAATAATCTAGGACCGCTTCCACCTGCAACAGGAAAACCAGTCCGACATCGGTGCCACCAATTTATATAGAACGACGCTAATAAAGTAAACATGTAATCACAAATAAGCCAATATAAAACAACCACAAGCAGTATAATGAGATGGTATGCAATGCAATGCAATGCAATGCAATGCTAGGTGGTATCAAGACTGTCGCACAACCTGTCGTATACACCCCCCGTCAAGCTAAGGATCCATAGACAAAGGGGACCCATTGGGACCTCGCAGGCCATATACCTCAATCACAATATATCAACTACCTTGCCACCTAGCTCGTGGTCAAGGACTCATGATAAGAATCAGAATGTATCCGCCGCCTTGCCACCTAACTCGTGGTTAAGGGTTTTAAAAATAATTTCACAATTTCTCAAAATATCATGACATGTAGTATGAGGATGCATGAAATTAAGACACAATTATCTCCCTTTCTCAACAGGTCATATTCACAATATTCTTAATTTTAGGATTTACATGCTTTCAAAGCAAATACATAGACAATTAAAGCCTTCACGTAAGCATCACAATAAGAATTTCCAACCTAACACATGATACGATCCCATCCCATAGGTTATAACATAAGAATATTCAATAACTCAATCCCAATCTCAAAGAAGGATAGCCAAACCTACCTCAATGTTGAAACTGCACTCGAACACTTCTACTGAATAGACGGATCTTGAATTCAACTCTCGAAATAACAATTCTCTATCAAAAATGAAACATACACATCACAAGGGGTCCAATGATACCCTATTACTATATGTCCAGCCCAAACCTAAAAACCCATTCAATTTCATATATCAATTTTTCTAAATTTCAAACCTAGGGTTAACTCTTAATTTCTCCAAATAACATAATCTAATGATATTTTATGTAATATAATACAACTATAATTTAATTGTCTATCTCAATATATTAAAACCTAAACTATAAAGTGATAATTATAAAAACAACATTAAAAATGAGAATTAATTAAACTAATGTGCAATAAGAGATCAAATTGTAGATCTCAAAACTGCCCATATGCGCACACTTTCACCTGGTAACACAATTGTTATATGAATCGTATTTCTTAAGGATTACAACAACATTGGTTCCATTAATGTTCCCCCTCACCAATTAACAATATTAATCTACACCAACCATCATTATCAAGCAGAGGAAGCCATAGTTTTGCGTGATGTCTCTCTCTCTCATCACTCCTCTCAACTTTGATTATTCCCCTTAATTCTAACAATATAAAACATATACTCCTATGAATTTAGACATTAGGTGATGGTTGTTACCCGAGCTTTGGCGGCACACTTCATCGTCAATAATCAAAATGCTTCTCCTCCTTTATTTCTTAAAATTTAGGATGTATTAAAAGTGACAATTCTACTACATATTTTAATATATATGACTCAGGTGTATAGGGTATTGAATAATTATAATTTAACTCCTCAATTAGATTAGTTATCGAATTTTACCCATAATGTAAATAACTGTAGTTATCAATTAGTCCAAAAAGCCCCTTTAAAATTTACGAGATAAATCTTTTAGAAAATCTAGAGGACTAATTTTCAAAATTACTTAACGAGTCATTACATCATCCACCACTAAAAATCATGTTCGTCCTCGAATATAAGATAAAACAAAAAACTTGAAGCTTTGAAATGCTGAGGATATCGGGCACACATATCTAGCTCTGTCTCCCAAGTATCCTCCTCAGCAGGCTGATGTCGCCACTGATAAGAAATAACATAAGACTCATCCGGTATGTATTTTTGAAGCATAGAGACATGGAATACTTGATGGAATACTGACAATCTAGGTGGCAAACCCAACTCATAAGCCACCTCAGTTATTCTTCTCAAAATCTCAAATGGGCCAATAAACCTCGGGCTAAGCTTTCCTTTCTTTCTGAACATCATCACACCCTTTATGGGGTGATATCTTCAACCACACATGATCGTCTACCATAAACTCTAAGGGACGAACTCTCCTATTAACATAGTTTTTCTGCCGACTTTGGGCTATCAATAGTCGATTCTGGATCAGGCACACCCATTCCATAGTATCTCTAAGAAAATCAGTGCCTAATGCGTCAACGACGACTGAGGCAAACTAACTAATAGGCGACCGACACCTACACTCGTATAATGCCTAAAATAGTGCCATCTGAATGCTAGAGTGATAACTGTTATTATAAGCAAACTCTGCTAAGGGTAAGTGTTGGTCCCATCGGTAACCAAAATCAATCACGCAGGCCCTAAGCATGTCCTCCAATACATGAATAGTCCGCTTGGACTGACCGTCAGTCTGAGGATGAAATGTTAAACTCATGTCTAACCGTGTACCCAAGTCATGCTGCAATGCCTTCCAAAAGTGGGAGGTGAACACCAAACCTCGATCTGCACCCCATGCAATCTAACAATCTCATGTATATAGATCCTAGCTAGCTGCTCTGCACTGTGGCTAGTCCTTATCGAAATGAAGTGAGCTAACTTGGTCAACTTATCTACAATCACCAAAACTGAGTAAAACTTACCCAATGCCACGGGTAATCCAGTCACAAAATCCATAGTAATACGCTCCCACTTCCACTGAGGAATAAGCATCCTCTACATCAAACCTCCTGGCTTTTGATGCTCATATTTAACCTATTGACACTTCAAACACTTAGCCACAAACTTTACAATGTCCCTTTTCATCCCACACCACCAATAATGTTGCTCCACGTTATGAAACATTTTTGCCACACCCGGGTGAATGGAATACTTAGCACAATGAGCTTCCTCCAAGATCAAGTGAACCCAATCACCTACCTTAGGCATACAAATACACCCATTAATCCTCAACACTCCCTCAGAATCAAGAAAGCCCAACTTAGCTTCACCCCTCAGCACTTTGTCTCGAATCACACATATTTTATCATCATCAAACTAGTGGGTACGAATCTGATCCATCAATGTAGACCTAGCCTCAACAAAGGCCAACACACTATGAGATGGGGAGATATCAAGTCTGATCAATTGTCTGGCCAAAGGTTGAACCTCCAAGGCTAAAAACCTCTCCTCTGCCCTAAGAAATGCCAAACTACCCATGCTAGAAGCCTTCCGGCTCAAGGCATCCACCACTACATTAGCCTTTCCAGGGTGATAAAGAATAGAGATGTCATAGTCTTTCAGCAACTCCAACTACCTACATTGCCTCATGTTCAAGTTAGGCTGAGAGAAAATATATTTGAGGCTATGATGGTCTGTGAAGATCTTGCAATGTACCCCATAGAGATAATGCCTCTACAACTTTAAAACAAATACCACTGCAACTAACTCCAAATCATGAGTAGGGCAGTTTCACTCATGGACCTTTAGCTGCCGTGAAGCATACGCTATAACTCTTCCCTTCTGCATCAATACTTCGCCTAAGCCCACACTAGAAGAATCACAATAAACAATAAAGGCTACACCTTCCTCAGGAAATGCTATAATAGGTGTTGAAGTCAATAAATCCTTGAGCCTCTGGAAGCTCACCTCGCATTCATCGGTCCACAAAAATGCAACTTCCTTCTGAGTTAGTCTAGTCAAAGGAGCTGCAATAGAGAAGAATCCCTGAACAAATTATCGATAATAACCTGCCAGCCCAAGAAAACTCTAAATCTCAATCACTGAAGTGGGTCTCACCCAATCACGAATCACTGTAACCTTGTCTGGATCGACCATAACACCATCCTTAGTCACCACATGACCTAAGAAAGTCAAAAACACAAGCCAGAAATCGCATTTGGAGAACTTAGCATATAGTTTCTCCTCACGTAATCTCTAGAGCACAGTCCTCAACTGACGGACATGATTCGCCTCACTCTTGGAATATTCCAAGATGTCATCAATGAATACAATCACAAAAGAATTCAGGTAAGGTCTGAATACTCGATTCATCAACTCTATGAAAGCGACGGGGGAATTAGTCAGCCCAAATGACATAACCATAAACTCATAGTGCCTATATCGGGTTCTGAAAATAGTCTTCGGGATGTCAGACTCCCGAACCCTCAATTGGTGATACCTCGACCTCAAATCAATTTTGGAGCATACTGAAGCACCCTGAAGTTGGTCAAATAAGTCATCAATATGAGGTAAAGGATACTTGTTCTTGATGGTCACTTTGTTCAACTGACGATAGTCAATGCACATTCTCATAGTACCATCCTTCTTCATCACGAACACTACCGATGCACCCTAAGGCGACACAGTAGGTCGAATAAACTCCTTTTTCAACAAATCTTCTAATTGCTCCTTCAATTTCTTTAACTCTGTGGGAGCCATCCGATAAGGCAAAATACATATGGGCTTAGTTTTCGGCTGCTAATCAATGACAAAATCAATATCATGATCTGGAGGAATACCCAGTAAGTCAGTAAGAAACCCATCCATGAACTCCCTCACCACCCTCGTGGTCTCTAAAGAAGATGACTTCTCAGAAATATCTCGTACATGAGCCAAAGACGATAAACACCCATGCTTCATCAATTGTCGAGCATGAACATAGGAAATCACCCCCTTAGGATAAGAGCTAGGAGCACCTGTCCATACCAACTGAGGTAAACTTGGATACGCTAGGGTCACAGTCTTAGCATTACAATCAAGGATCACATGATAAGGGGACAACCAATTCATACCCAAAATAACATCAAAATCAAGCATGTCTAGAAGGTTAAAATTGGTCTAGGTCTCCCTACCTGAGAATACCACAATACAACCCTGATGTACTTAATCCACCACTAAGGATTCACCCACTGGTGTAGATACACAAATAGGGACATCAAGAGGCTCTCATACACCATCAATATCATTAGCAAAATAAATGGATACATATAAATAGGTGGACCCAGGGTCAAATAATACAAAAGCTGAACGATGGCAAACTAGAATAATACTTATAATCACAACATCAGATGTCTCTGCCTCTGTTCGGCCTAGAACGACATAACATACTCGACGCTTACCATTGACCTGCGATCCATAATGAGTACTACCTCGATCTCCACCCCTAGTACCTCTAGTACTACCCCTCACACTCTATGCATCGCCTCTAGTTGTTGGGGCTGGTGTAGACCGGGTCGTCTGTGTCCCCAATGAAAAAGAAACTGGAGCACACCTAGGGCAATCCTTGGCCTTATGGATAAAATCATCGCATACATAACAACCTCTCAGAAATCTGAGAAGGAAAACCCAAAGAACCACTACGCATCCCTGAATCAGAGTAACCATTGTGACTAGTCTGGCTAGATCTAGGCCTGCCTGCACTATTTGCACCAGGAATGGCTGCATGAACTGGTCTCCCCTGATAACCCTGAGTGCCCTGCCTATGAGAATCTCTATCTCTGGGTGCATAGTACCAAACTGGCCATGATGTCGGGACCTCTTACCACCACCATGTCGTGCCTGTCTGATGTCCTCTATCATTCTAGCATGGTCAACAATGCTCTGAAAGGAGCCACCAGATAATACAAGAGAGGTTGTGGCCTCTTGAAGATGACTTGTGAATTCCTTCTCAAATCGGTGAATCCGCTCAAACTCTGATGGAATACAGGACATGCCATAGCGGAACAACTGATGGAATTGTGCCTCATACTCAGTCATAGTCATAGAACCCTTCTCCAACCTTTCGAACTTATCACGACGTCTATCAAGAAGGCTATAGGGTACAAACCTTTCAAAAAAGATCTCAGTAAACTGATCCTAACCCATCGCTGGAGCATCAACTAGCCTTCGGGCCATAACTGACCTTGACCACTCTCTGGCCATGTATGTGAGCTGATAGGATGTGTAAGCTACTCCATGGGCCTCTAAAATACCCAAATTACATAGTCAATCCTAGCACTTTGTCAGAAAGTCATATCCCCTATCCCTTATTGTACCATTAAATTTGGGAGGAGCCAATCTCATAAATATCTTAAAACTCTTCTGCTCAGATAAGGACATAACAACATTGGTAGAAACTAGCGGGGCTAAAAACCTCGAAGGTGCAATAGAAGGCATAGAAAATGGACTGGGCGTCTAGAATCCCATACTAGGTCCCTGAGCTGGTTGTGAAGGACTAGCAGGTCTAACAGGAACTGAGGTACCTAGAGCATCACTAATAGTAGGGGTACCCTCAAACCTCGCCAACAATCGAGTCAATAGCTCCTGTAATACTAGTGTACTCTCTGGGGTTGTTGGAGTCTGAATTGGGTTCTCAGTCTACTCCTCATAATCATAAAATTGGGTCAACAATATGCTCAGGTGAAGCCCCTCTATCAGACCTCAGGCTGGTGTTGCTCCTTTATCTCGGCCTCGACCTATAGCTCTGCCACGACCTCTGCCTCGCCCTCTAGCTGGGGCTTGTACAGTAAGTACTAACTCATCCTCGGTACTTCTAACTCTAGTCCTCTCCATCTGCGCAGAAAGAATAGATTAGAGGCGTACATAACTTGAATATGAATAACTCGTATGAAAGGAATCAATGAAAAGAGGATTTCTCCGAACAAGCATCCTGTAGCCTCTCGAAGATAGATACAGACGTCTACATATCGATCCGCGAGACTCTACTAGACACCCTACTCTTTAACTCAAAAGACCGGTGAACCTAGAGTTGTGATACCAAACTTGTCACGACTCGAAATGGGGTCATGACTAAGAGACCACTTAATTTCAAACCCAACAATAAAAACACACTAGATGGAGAAAACCTAAAAGATAAATAATCACCAAATAAAAACCATATTCCAGAACCTGGTGTCACGAGTGTAAAAAACATCTAATAACAAAACTAGTAAAATTAGTACATCTCAATCTTTGAATAGAAATAAAGACTACACAACTAAGATAGAATCGAATGGAAACTCGAAGCCCCAAATCTCACCACTAGATCTGGATAATCAACAGCTCGAATGAATCAACCACCACGTGGAAATTCCTGGCTGGAATTTGTGGGGGGAGAAAGTTGTAGGGGTGAGTACACATAATATGTACCCCTCCAGGTTTAACCGACTAGGAATAAAAAATTGAATAAACTATGAAATAATCTAGGACTGCTTCCACCTGTAACAGGAAAACTAGTCCGGCATCGGTGCCACCAATTTATATAGAACGACGTGAATAAAGTAAATATGTAATCTCAAATAAGACAATCCAAAACAACCACAAGCAGTATAATGAGATGGTATGCAATGTAATGCAATGCAAGGTGGTGTCAAGACCGTCGCATAACCTGTCGTATACCCCCTCGTCAAGCTAAGGCTCCATAGACTAAGGGGACCCATCGGGACCTCGCAGGCCATATACCTCAATCATAATATATCAAGTACCTTGCCACCTAGCTCGTGGTCAAGGACTCATGATAAGAATCAGAATGTATCTGCTGCCTTGCCACCTAACTCGTGATCAAGGGTTTTAAAAATAGTTTCACAATTTCTCAAAATATCATGACATGTAATATGAGGATGCATGCAATTAAGACACAATTATTTCCCTTTCTCAACATGTCATATTCACAATATTCTTAATTTTAGGATTCACATGCTCTCAAAGAAAACACATAGACAATTAAAACCCTCACGTAAGCATCACAATAAGAATTTCCAATCTCAAAGAAAGATAGCCAAACCTACCTCAACGCCAAAACCACACTCAAACACTTCTACCGAATAGATGAATTTTGATTCAACTCATGAAATGACAATTCTCTAACAAGAATGAAACATACACGTCACAAGGGGTCCAATGACACCCTATTACTATATGTCTAACCCAAACCCAAAAATCCATTCAATCTCATAATCAATTTTCCTAAATTTCAAATCTAGGGTTAACTCTTAGTTTCTCCAAATAACATCACCTAATGATATTTTATATAATACAATACAACTATAATTTAATTGTCTATTTCAATATATTAAAACCTAAATTATAAAGTAATAATTATAAAATAACATTAAAAATGAGAATTAATTAAACTAATGTGTAGTAAGAGATCAAATTGTAGATCTCAAAACTGTCCGTATGCGCACACTTTCACCTGGTAGCACAATTGTTATATGAATCATATTTCTTAAGGATTACAACAACATTGGTTCCATTAATGTTTCCCACTCACCAATTAACAATATTAATCTATACCAATCGTTATTATCAAGTGGCGGAAACCATAGTTTTGTGTGGTTTCTCTCTCTCTCTCATCACTCCTTCTCTCAAGTTTGATTATTTCCCTTAATTCTAACAATATAAAACATATACTCCTATGAATTTAGACATGAGGTGATGGTTTTTACCTGAGCTTTGACGGCACACTTCGTCGTCAATAATCAGAATGCTTCTCCCCTTTTTTTCTTAAAATTTAGGATGTATTAAAAGTGACAATTCTACTACATATTTTAATATATATGACTCAAGGTGTATAGGGAATTAAATAATTGTAATTTAACCCCTCAATTAGATTAATTATCTATTTTACCCATAACGTAAATAACTGTAGTTATCAATTAGTCCAAAAAGTCCTTTTAAAATTTATGAGATAAATCTTTTAGAAAATCTAGAGGAGTAATTTTCAAAATTAATTAACGGGTCATTACATCCAATCTCAAATACTAAGTGTAGTAATAGCAATACCAAAATAGATAAATAAAATAGTTTATGTCCAAAAATTAAGGACATCATGCTATAACTGATAGAATCCAACACGTGCTAGAAGGTTAGCTCACCCTGAAATCTGATATACCGACGATTGGCTAGAGCTAAGGGCGAGCCAAAGTTAATGGAACACTCGTTACACTCCACAAAAGCAAAACAAAGAAAATTACAAGTTGGAGTCATTACGAGCCACATGTACTGAGTAGGTTTCATCGGTCGACTCCAATAGAAATCAATATACATAATGTAATATCAGAAAATCAACTATAACATTTAACAAGTGGCAAACAACAAGTACAAGTGACAACATCATAAAATAGGTACATAATCATACAATAATATCAAGAACAAACATGAGGACTCAGGCCTCCATACCACACTTCTTTTGAGAGACGGATTATTTGAGATTGAATATATTAAATCACTTTAATATATTTTTCTTTAATATTATCATGCCAGAACGTGGCACCTGGTCCCATAATACTGTGTTGAAACGTGATATTCGATCTATTTATATCATGTCGGAACGTGACACACGATCCCATAATATCCGTTCCAGAACATGACGTCCGATCCAATTATACCGTGTCAGAACGTGACACCTGATCCAATTATATCGTGTCGGAATGTGACACCCGATCCAGTTATACCGTATCAAAACGTGACACCCGATCTAATTATATCATGTTCGAACATGACATCCGATTCAATTATAATTAATTCATCATTCTTTATCATTACTTTTCACTTCATTAACAATATTTTATCAAGACTTCTTTATTCAAGGCATCACTTTGATAAGACTATTTTTAGATTATGGATTTCATGGCCTTGGGATTTCAGACCAATCATAACAATTTATCAATCAAATAAACAATAATGATTAAATGCAAAGAAAACTTCACAACATCACTCAATGAATATCAATCACTATTAAGAGTCTCTCTAACACATAGAATAAACCATGACCTACCTCAATCAAAGAACCGAAATCAAGCACGCTAATTCACTACCCGCTTTTCCTTTCTTCAATATCTCCGAACGTTTCAAATCTATTAAATATATAATATTCATAAGCAAACGAGTCCATAGACACCCATATAGGTATCTAACCTAGACTTAAAACTCATCTAATTCTGTAATTAATTTCCTAAATCTCAAACTTAGGGTTAAGTTCTAATTCCTCCAAATAAGATAACCCTAATAATATTTATACAATACAATACACCTAATATCTTATTATCAAAACTTAAATTATAAAGTAATAACTAAAAATAAAATTTAAAACTAAAAGTAATTGGTGAACAGGAAGACATCGGAGAGAATCATTATTTGATTATTATAATTTCAAGAATTAAATCATACATACATGTACCTCTTGCATCATTGTGCTGCTCTAGTGCTTGTGCAGTAACTTTCGTATCTTCAGAGGGTGTCAAGAGGTGTATGGTAGTTAGTGGACCATGGTCAGGAAAGTCTTTAATATCAACTCCTTCACTTTCATGGATCTAATGTTCCACACTTGCCAAATTCTTAACAATCTTTTGTTTCTTCACCGACAACTCCAAATCCAATTCTTCTCCGTTTCTTGTCGTCTCAATTCACGCCACTCAAGTGTCTCGCTCAACCCTCTTTCTAAAATGAATGATGTACTATAAGTGACAAACTCTACTTATTTTTAATAAATATAAGATAAGTGGTATATGGTATTACCTAAATCACCAATCTAATCCACTAGTTAATTTAATTATCCAAAATTACCTCTCAACTAAATAGTGAAAATTATGGAATAGTACAAAATACTTATTTAAAATTTATGAGATAAATCTTTTTATAACATAAGATGCTCTATTTCTCAAAACGACTTAACAGGTCGTTACAATAATAGACTAAACTATTGCGTCAAACTGATAATATTTATTTAATTTTTTTTACATGAATATTATATTTATTTAATGGTAAGTACTATTTATACAAAAAATTTAAATTGATGTGGAACATACGTGGAAAGCACGAATGTTGTTTGAACTTTTTCCCTTCACTAAAAGATTCCTCTTTAGATAAAATTGACTTTTTAAAAAAAAAATTCAATTTTTGATCCATTTTATGTGGCATCCTTTGACTTGACACACTGTTTAAGAAAAAAATAAAACTTTAGAAACTTGTGATCTAAAATCATTTGACATATTTGTGTGGTTGAGAATCATTTCATTAAGGGTAAAGGGGAAATTTTAAGGTTAAATAGTTTCCAATTAGAACAAGGTGATATTTTCTTTGGGACGGACCAAAAAAGAAAGGGTACCACATAAAATGAGATAGAGAGAGTATATTATTATTCTAATAGTATTAAATATTAAATATAATAAACATAATATAAATTAAATGGGGAAGATTTTCTAATTTTGGTTAAATTCCTACACAAAGAATTCTTTTCCAACTAAAATAGACTTGATCCAGAAAGAAAATAGTCGAAAAATAAACTTTCTAAGTAATAATAAGAAAAAGTTAAAAAATATAAAGAAACATAAATAAAAAACAAAAAAGGTTCAAAAAAAAGTTTAAAACTCTTACGAAAAAGCAAAAACTTTCAAAATAATAATCAACTTTTCTTTTATTGGAACATCCCAAAATAAAAACAAATAAACTATCTATAAAAAAAAGGTCTAAAAATTGTTCCAAAAAAAAAAACTCCAAAAAATATGGAATTTTTTTTACATTTTTCTACTAACAATGTACCTAATATTTATGATTGAAACAAACTAATACACGAAATATAAAGTTCTACAGTTCAATATTAATTTCAATTAGACAATAATGCTAAAACACATAGTATCTATATAAGGAGTAAACTCGCATTCACATTAAAGCAACTCGCTTATACACCGATGAATTTAGAGGTAATAATATTTTTTCTCTCCTTCATAATATCATATTATCCTGTAATTTATATGCGTGTTGGTTGATAATTTGTTTGTATTTTTACTGGCTTCATTTTTTATTTTGCTTGGAAGGAATATATATGTTTATTTAAAAATTAAAGGAACTTTCATAATACGACTCTACGATCCCTATCCAAATGAACTATAAATTATAGTGTTCAAGTATATGACCCAAATTATTGAAACTACTATGTTCGTTCTCTTGCTAAAAGTCTCGAATAAAAGAAAACAAATGGTGAATAAATATTTTATTATTTGAATTAAGTTGTAATAGAACATATGAACATATTAGTTATAATTCATATCGGGGTAGATAGGAGGTGGACATGAATTTAAAACTCAATGATAAACTAAGATATTCTTTCCTTTGAACACTAGTAGAACATAGAATTATTAACCTAGGTTGTAGTGAGGTGGTGAGACTGCTCCATTCTTAAGACACCGATAAGGAAAAAAAAAAGACATATGGAACAAGAAGTTTCAATTATTTTATTTACTACTGTTATTGTCAAATACAATGAAGTTGATTTGCATTCTGCAATAGGAATAGAAAAATAACGTATTTATAAATTTAATGACACGAGATAATAATATTTACATAATTATTTATACTTGTATGCTCAATGATATAAGTTATACATGTAGTAATTTATTTATTTTTTAATCTTTGTTTTAATTAATTCACGCGCTACACACGTGCATAGCAAGTACACTAAACTAGTACTAATATATATACACACACTAGTTACCAAGATTCCGTGCAATGTGTGGGCCTAATATTTATGCATAAATTATCATCTCATTAAGTGTAAAACAAAAATTTAATATTTAATAAATATTATATATATATATATATATATATATATATATATAAATATATGTGTGTAACGAACAGA
>JBCEWC010011080.1:0-17029 GCA_038996855.1 Solanum aculeatissimum
ATCAATACCCCACAATCCCTGCAGTGACAGTACGAAAAAGTAATATGAGACAAAAAAATATATTAAAAGACTATAAATTAATTGACTATACTTGATACTTGACATAATGTACATCACGTATATAATTCATACTTTAATTTATGTGTTTTTATTTGACTATACCTGATACTTTAAATAATGTACTTCTGGTATATAATTGATACTTGAATTTATATTTTTCGTGTATATAATTGATTCCATGATTTTTGGGATTCTTTAATTGATTATACTTGATACTTGCAATATTATACATCATGTATATAGATGATATTTTAATTATGTACCGTGAAAAGATTTTATAGTCGCATAACTTGATACTTTAAATTAAATACTTCCTGGTGTTGTTCGATACTTGATTATGTGTGCTTTAAAAAGATACTTGATACTTGGTTAAAAGGACCTTCTTTTAGGTTGTCAGTACACTTAAGTTAAGAACATTACATAAATTTGATATTTGAAAAAATAGCATTCCCCAAAATGACTAAAAACCCTAAGAATAGTATCAATAGCGGACTTGTGGTTATAAGTCAAAAATGAATCAATATAATGAAATTAACAATTAATTTATGAGGCAAAAACGAATCAATAAACACAATCATTCAACGAAATTAGGTTAGAAAAACAAACCTTGGACAAACCTTTTTTTGATTGAAGATTTGGAAGTTGATTCTGTGTCCTTCATCACTATCGTCTCTTCTCGTAAAACTTCGTCAATTGAATCGCGCACTTCTTCTCTTGGGTCTACCGGGGGTTGAAGAAAATTTTCATTTTGTTAGCAGTGAATTATGTAAACCAAGGCTAAATGAAGGAGAATCCATGAAAACTTGTTAGTTGATAGACAAACCAGAGGAGAGAAGCAAAGTGATTTCGTGTTCGAATGGAGAAGAAGACTGAATGTCTCTTCGTTTTCCAAGATGGATGAAAAAAAGGTAAAAAATTAAAATTAAGCGTGAAAGGTAAGTAATTAAATGGTGTTGACAATGAATAGACTCCTAGAGTAAATAAAAGGCGTGAAATTAGCTTTGTAGAAAAAAGGGTTAAGTATCAATAAATATAAGGAAAAACTAAAACATTGGAATTTCTGTAAATTATTTAAATGGAAGGGAATATTGGAGATTAAGATAGGGGATTAAGATAAAATATATCGTGTATTTATATAATTTTTTCATATTTTTTATCTCATCTAAAATAACTTCAAAAAGACCTTTTCCACTTTTAAATTTTTTTAAAAATATTCACTAATTAATTTTTATTGGAGTGGTTGAAATATCTACACATAATAATACAAAAAACATTTGTTCTTGATGATTTGTATCTGGGGTAAAATCAAGTATGATTGAAAAATACTTTGTCTCTATAATTTTTTCAATTATTTTCTTCTTAATTTCACTTGCCAACAAATTTAGTAATTCATTTTGTATATCATGTCCAAGATAACGGTTATGAATTTCATCATGTTTAATTCTGCGAACATGTTCTTGCATGATTGGATCAAATTTTGCAATCATTTCAATTAGACTTAAAAAGTTTCCATTATCTCTTAATAGATCTTTTCATTCTTTCCCCTAAATGCCAAGTTATGTTTTCCAAGAGTTTTTATGATAGCAATAATTCTTGACAATACAATTTTTCAGTTTTCTCTATTTTTATTAATCTGTTCTTGAAAATCTTTGTTGATTGTTCTATTTTTGTGGAATCTCATTTCTAAATCAATCCATATGCTCATATTAGTTATATGTTTGTTAGTTGTTTCATGAGTTTTAAACTTACTACTAAGATTTCTCCATTCTCTTCTACCTTCATTAACTAGTTTATTATATTGTTCCTAGCATAACAAGTGTTATTAAACAACTAGCTACAAAAACAAAATACTTTGTCCATATCTTTAGAATAAACTAACCATATCATTTCATGTCTTTTTCCATTTGAAATTTTTGAAAATAATGTGCATTAGAAAAATGCCTTGAGATTTTGTCCTTTAGAAAATTTATGTCAGTAATTCTCATTGGTCCTTTTTCTACTAATAAATCTCTCAACGTTGTATCAATATTAGTCCATTGACTAGGATCATATATATTTTTGGAATGCAATTATTGAACTCATTTGAAAGTTCTTGATTTTCTTGAGAATCTACGTTTGATTTCTCACTAGTTTCATCTTTTTCTTCTCGAATTCTAGTTCAACAAGGTTAGTGATTTGTTCATTTAAAGAACACTCTTCTATATTTCTACGAAATTGTTTTTATTATTATTTGTTAAAAAATCATCAAGGACTCCTTTTTGAGATTCTATTAGATTTTTAATTTTTTTTCTTTCTTTTTAATTTTGAATGACCGGATTCATATTTTCTAGTTGACATATTTAAATTATATCAAAATAATTAAAAGATATCCATAATACAATAATAAAAATAACAAATACAAGATAAGAATTGAATAATAAAATTCAAAAGTTGAAATGATCAAACCTTGAAAAAATAATTGAAGACTAGATTCCAAGATATATTATAATTGATTCTTTGAAATAATTGCCTCAAAGCTTGAAATTTAAGAAAGAGAAACAAATGGTATACAAACACTCACAATATTTTCTTACTTTCTCAATGATTTATCTTTGAGCAATGAAAATATGGAAGAAGTAAGAAAACATTTACCAACTTTGTATATTAAGTCTAAAGATGTCTGATGGAAGGGTTAAAAAGAAATTTTTTTATTAAATAAATAAGAAGAAAGAGTGTATTGGCAAAGTAAAAAGAAAAAGTACACGTTAGAGAAAAAGAGTGAATTGTTTTTTTTAACAATTTTCAAGATATGAAAAAGGTCAAAAGTAAATGTCTAAATTCTAATAAACTTTTTAGTACGATAGTAAAACAATAATAATTTTTCCTCTATAAATTATCTTTCTACAAAAAAAATAATCAATACTTTTAAAGATAAAAAATTTACTCTATGTATAGATAATGAAGCATACTTTTAAAGATAAAAAATTTACTCTATGCGTAGATAATGAAGTCTAAAAAGGAGCCCCCTAAATTAGAAGCCTAAAGTTATTACTTCACTAGCTTACTTAACAGCCGGCCCTAGGAATTAGTTATGCATTGATTATAATGCCGGAATTATTTTTTCATATATTTGACTTTTTGTTTTAAAAACTAATATACATTATGTCTGTAATTAATATGTCAAAATGTTGAATCAAAGTCATAAGATGCATTTAAGTGTAGAGTAATGTAACGATCTAAAATGATCGTGAATGGCACCCACACATACCCTTTTAGATGGGTGAACCAAAGAAACAAATCTCAACCTATATAGTTGTTCAAGTTATAAAATATGATAATAATACGAAAGCTCAATTTATAAAAGTAAAGAATAACAAAATCCACTAATTTTATTACATAACATTTTTCCAAAACCTGAAAGTCATCATATCAAGGACATCTAATTCAAATACTAAGTCTAAGAGTAGCAACACCAAAATAGATAAATCAAATAGTTTATTTTCGAAAGCTAAGGACATTATCTCATGGTTAAGAGAATCCAACACGAGCTAGAAGGTTAGCTCACCCTGAAAGTTGATATACCGACGATCGGCTAGAATTGAGGGCGAGTCGAAGTCAATGGAACACTTGATGCACTCCTCAAAAGCAATAACAAAGAAAAATACAAGTATGGATCAATACAAACAACATGTACTAAGTAGGTATCATCGGTCGACTCCAAATAGAAACCAATATGCATGAGTAATATCAAGAAATGAACTATAGCACTTAGTGGTAGCAAATAACAAGTAATGAGTATAAAATGCAACACAATAAAATAAGTACATAATCAGTCAACAATATCAAGAACACACATGAGGACTCAAGCCTCCGTACCATGCTTCTTTTGGAAAATAAGTTCTTTGAGATTGAGTATATTAAGTCAATTTAATATGTTTTCCATTCATATTATCATGTCGAAGTATGACATCTGATCCCATAATATCGTGTCAGAACATGAAAACTGATCCAAATATATCTTGTCGTAATGTGACATCCGATCCCAGAATATCGTGTCAGAACATGACACCTGATCCAATTATATTTAGTTAATCACTCTTTGTCATTACTCTCCACTTCATTAACAATATTTAATCAAGCCTTGTTTATTCAAGACATCATTTTAAAAGAGTAAGTTCAAGATTATAGATTTCATAGTCTTGGGATTGCAAACCAATCATAACACATATCGATCAATCATCCAAATTATAATAATTAAATACATAAAATAATTTCACAACATCACTCAATGAATATCAATTACTATTCAGAGTCTCTCTAACACATAGAATAAATCATAACCTACCACAAACCGAAGAATCAATGTCAAGCTAGCTAATCCACCAATGCTTTTACTTTTTTCAATACCTCAAGATGTTCAAATCTATCAAATATATAATCTCCATAAGAATACGAATTCAATGACACTCATATTACTGTTTTTATTTTCAACTCAAACATCGAATAAAAAAGTTACTTCAAGCCCTCAAATTCAAATCTGAAAATTTCTTTCAGATTAAATTTACCCATAATAAAATAAACTTATACGTCAAATTTTAGCTAAAACGGATCGTTATTCGACCCCCAAATCAAGATTTTATTTTAATAACCCTAGGGCTATATTTTCTTAATTTAGCAATAAATTATACATGTTTCTACCCTAAAAATCTATTCATAATCTCATGAAAGTTTTATAGAAAAGACGAGAATAATTACTTTGACACTTGGAGATGAAAATTATAATTTTTCTCTCCCTTTTTCCCTTTCTTTTTCTTACTTGCATTTTTTTCTTTCTGTGTTGTCGTTCGTTTGTTCGTCTGTTTCTCTTTTTTTCTTTTTAGTTGAGCTGGGGGCTTTCAGCCTCCCTTTTTTATTTAACCCTTCTGTTTTTTTCCCGTTTTCCTTTTTTTTATTTTTTAAAATTAATTAAGTATTAAAAGGGATAAATTCTATTAACCTATTTTTAATACATATGGGATAAGTAGTATAGGGTATTAACCAAATTATTACTTTAGTCCACCAACTAATTTAATTATGTAAAATTACTCCTGAACTAAATAACAAAAGTTATCGAATAGTCCAAAATATCATTTAAAAAAATTTACGAGATAAATTTTTTACAACATACGAAACTCTATATCTCAAAATGACATAAGGGGTCGTTACAAGTAACAAACGGTAAATTTGTCGTTTTAGTACAATTTTTGTATGTATTATTACCTTGTATAATTTATAAAGTCTTTTACTACACATAATATAATACATACACTAATCCATAATTTACGCAAATATAATACTAAACACCATACTTAATATGTTAGAATTTATACCAAGTTGCTAAAACATTACCAAATATTATACTAGCTAAGCTAATTAGAATATCTAAGTAACTCTTTTCCTAACCAACAATCAATACAGGTAGAGGCAACTCTATAATTAAAACATGATGGGTTCTAACCTTTAAAAAAATTTAAAACTAGTTTGGTCGAGTTTTAAACTCACTAATATGTTGATGATTTTCCTTTCTAACAGGTGGTGGACTACAAGTTTTTCTATTTTTTTAGTACTGTATAAAATTGCTATTACTATATATAGCATATAACATACAAAATACAATATCTTTTTTTAAATATTTTTCACAATTAATTTGGGATAAATAATAAATAACAACACAAAATATGATCAATGGATTGAAATGGAATAAGTTAATATATGAACATTCAATAATTAATTCATATTTGAGAGTAGTAGTTAAGTGTATGTGCTTTACACGTATGTATTGCGTTAATTGATAATAAATGTATATAAAAAAGAATAAATTCTTGTGCTCGCATAAGGATATACAACTTTTAATACAAGCTTGTAAAATTATTAGGTCAAATTTTTACTTGTAGCATTAAATTAACATAATGCAAAGTGTTTAACCCTTGTTTGCACGAATAATAGTTGTTAAAAACTTATGTCATGTGTTATCTATTAAGATAAGAACTTTAAAAAATGGAGAGAAACTTTCTCTCGATTACCAACCTACTTTTCAACTCTTGCTTGATTTATATTTTTACATATTATCACACATACAAAACTATAAGAAAAAAAAAGTATGGAGTAGGACTATTATAAAAAGGTAAAATACAAGATAATATGTGTCTAAAGCTCAAAAGCAAAATGATTCCTTAACAAAGTTCATATTTCAAAATGTCCAAATAATAATATACAAAAGTAAAGATGTTGAGGTTGAAAGAAGTTTCATTTGAGATTGCCGCTATGGCTTTCTATTCCTTTAAGAAGTTGCATAAAATTATAATAAGCTAGTTGATTGCTAAAACCTGAATAACACTATATTATTAAAAATTATGAAAACTAAATCAGAAAAAACCAATTTCTCCCTTCCTTCAATTTTGCAGTATGTTGATAGTCCAAGCCTTGATGGCTTTTTTGTTTGATTTTTCATTCGGTGTTTAATACTCGCCTTAGAATTCGACTAATTTGAATTCACCTCTCTTAGGATTCCATTCTCAAGCAACTGAAGTTTTTCATGTTTTAAACTAAAATAAGATAATCACAATACTGACATGTGTAAGATTATTATAGAAAAAAAAAAGAATAAATACACTTGTAAACCTAATACAAACTATATTTATCCGCATAATATAACATAAGATAAAAAGAAACAATGATGTTGAACGAAACAACAAACTTACATACAATTTTGTCTTTCTTTTTCATTAATTCTCATTGTACTGAAATACATGTAATACAAGAAAGAGAAAATCTAAAATGTTATTTTTGATAGAATTCTACTTAAGGTAATATACATATAAGAGGCAACAAATAAGTATTAATGTAATAATATTTCCTAGAATCACAATCTCCTCTAATAATGGGATTTGATGAGATTTGAGTTAGATCTCTTATCTCCAATAGTCCCACTCAAGTTGGTGCATAGATATCTATCACGCCCAACTTGTCAATCGCTTCATAAAATGTTTTAATTGGTACTGCCTTTGTGAGGATGTCTGCAAGTTGGTTCGTAGACTTTACAAATGGAAACTAGATGATCTTCTGATCAAGTTTTCGTCTAATAAAATGACGATCCACTTCAACATGTTTAGTTCGATCATGTTGTACTGGATTTTGTGCTATTTGAATAGCAGATTTATTATCACAAAATAACTTAATAGGTCCAGAACTTTCAATTCCAAGATCATGAAAAACTCTTTGAATCCATAATAGCTCACATAAACCATGTGTCATACCTTAAAATTCTACTTCTGCACTTGATCGAGAAACAATCTTTTGCTTCTTACTTCTCCAGGTAACAAGATTACCTTTAACAAATGTGAAGTATCCTGAAGTCAATCTCCTAGTTGAGCTATCTCCAGGCCAATCAACGTCGATGTAGCCTTCAACAATGGGTGCTTCATTCTTTGAGTACATCAACCCTTTTCCAGGAGCTTTTTTCAAATACCTTAAGATCCTATGGACTGCACTTATGTGTTCTACCCCTGGAGCATGCATAAACTGGCTCACCACACTTATCGAATATGCAATATCTGGTCTGGTATGAGTTAGATAGATCAACTTCCCCACTAGTCGTTGATAACAAACTTTGTTTGTTAATTGTTGCACAGAAGAAATTCCAAGTTGTTAGTTCATCTCCATCGGTGTTTCAGCTGGTTTTCAATCAAGCATTCCAGTTTCTGTCAATAAATCCAATACATACTTCCGTTGGGAAAGAGAGATTCCCTGTCTCGACCTTGACACTTCAATACCTAGGAAATATCTCAACTGTCCTAAGTCTTTTATTTCAAACTTGGTGGCTAAATACTGTTGTAGTTTCTCCATTTCTTCAGGGTCATCACCAGTTAATACCATATCATCTACATATACAATCAATGTTGTTACCTTTCCCCCATTGTGTTTAATAAACAAGGTATGGTCAGAGTTACTTTGTAAGTAACCAACAGACTTCATTTCCGGCGCAAACCTCCCAAACCAAGCTCTAGGTGACTGTTTTAGCCCATAAAGTGATTTTTTTCAGTTTGCATATTTTTCCTTTATGCATTAGTCCTTGCTTAATGCCCGGTGAAAATTTCATGTATACTTCTTCCTCTAAATCACCATTTAGAAAGACATTGTTTACATCAAACTTTCATAAAGGTCAATCTCTATTCACTGCAACAGATATAAGAATACGAATAGTACTAAGCTTGGCTACTGGTGCAAAAATTTCTTGGTAATCAACTCCATACTTTTGAGTGTAACCTTTCGCTACGAGCCTCGCCTTGTATCTATCAATGCTTCCATCAACTTTAAGTTTCATAATGTATACCTATTTACAACCAATTGTCTTTTTTTCTCTTGGCAGTGGAACCAATTCCCAAGTTGAGTTTCTTTGCAAAGCTTCCATCTCTTCCTTTATTGCCTTAGTCCATTTTGAATATGCTAATGCCTCCTGCACACTACTAGTAATAGATACTTTGGATAATTGATCAACAATTAGAGCATATGAATTTGATAATCTGTGACTTGAGATATAGTTGTTAATTGGATATCTGGCCTTGGTTCTAAGATTAGGTTCATATTGTTTTCTGGGGACACCCCTATTTGATCTTGGTGGATTGAGAGGAAGAGGTATTAAGAATTACCTGAGGTGTAACATCTTCTTGAACATTCTGTGGAGACTCTTCAATTGATGGTGTTAATATGGGATCTTCTACAATACCTTCATTGCCCATTGATGCTACATCACTCTTAGATAAATTTGGCAAAGTTGGAGACTCTATAGGCTGATTAGAGGGAATCTCTTCAATCACATGTGTATTCTTACTCAATTTTCCTTGCAATTCTTCCAAGTCTAAGAATTCAACTTGGTCCGATTGAACTCCAATATCTTTCTTGTTCGAATCAAGTGCTTCACTTTCATTCTCCCCATAAGGGGTTGAACTGGAAACTCCTCCTCCATAATAAGGTTCGTTCTCATGAAAGGAAATGTCTAACGTAACATGCAACTTCTTATTTTGAGGATCATAACATCGATACCCCTTCTAGAAGTCTGAACAGCCAACAAATACACATCTTTTTGCACAGGAATCCAATTTTTCTCTCAAGGCTTTTGGAATATGAACATATACTGTACATCCAAAAACTCGAGGTTTAAGGTTCGGCAGATGTGCTGTTGTACAAAATGACCTTAACTTTTTTTGAGGAGTTTAGAAGTCAATAACTCGGGAAGGAGCTTGATTGATAAGATAAATAGCCAACTTTACTGCTTCTCCCCAATAAAAGTGAGGCATGTTCATACCAAAAAGAGAGGCACGAACTACTTCCAAAATTTATTTATTCTTTCTGCCAAACCATTTTGTTGTGGTGTATATGTGCAGGAAGTCTGATGTTGAATCCCCAGCTGACTAAGATATTCTCCAAATGAACCATCCATAAACTCCTTAGCATTGTCCGACTGCGAAATTCAAATTTTTCTTCGGTATTGAGTATGCACCATATTGTAAAATTCCTTAAATGCTTTACGTGCATCACTCTTCTTGTAGAGTAAAGACACCATGTCATTCTAGTATATTCATCGATAAAAGTGATAACATATCAAGCTTTTGAAATAGAAGGGGCCCTTGCAGGACCCCAAATATTTGAATGTATAACAATGAAAGGTTCTGAACATTTATTCAAATTTGGAAAATAAGGAATTCGATGAATTTTTGCTAGTTCACAAATATTACATTGAAAATCTGAAACACCTAAATCAGAAAATAAACTTGATCTAAGTGTCTTAAGGTAACCAAAAGAGATGTGTCCTAGTCTCCTATGCCATAGCCATATTTTTTCTTTAGCCTTCTCAACTCCACTTGTATGACAAGCTTGCCCAAATTTATGCTCTACATTCTCAGTCAACTCCAAATAGTATAGCTTGCCCCATTTAACACCATAACCAAGAGTCTTTCGGGTCAGAATGTCCTGAAAGATACAAAATAAGGGTCAAAAAGTTACAGTACAGTTAAGAGATGAGATAATTTGGCTTACAGACAATAAGTTATTTTGGAGAGATGGTACCATCAAAATAGTATCAAGTGTCAAAGTATTAGACAATTGAACAGATCTCTCCCCTGTTACATTACAAGTATTTCCATTAGCTGTAAAAATAACTTATTGCGAGGATGGGTGAATGGTTTGTAACTTATTAGAGTCTCTAGTAATATGATCAGATGCTCCGGTGTCAATAATCCATGTATTTTTTTTAGAAGTGACAAATAAAACATCAACCTTACCAAAGTTACCTGGTTGAGCCAAATAGGCCTCAGGTTGTGATTGTTCCCCTTGTGTGGCTATTGCCGCTTTGTCGGTCAAGTTCTTTCGTGGTTTTTTTAAAAAATCCCACCAATCTGGATATTCAATAATCTTATAGCAGCGCTGTTTGGTGTGCCCTTTTTCACCACTGTGATTGCAAACAAGCTTATTTGTTTTTCCTGATGATGGATTACTTCGACTCTTTTGTGTATCACGTTGAACCACCATGGCTGAACTTTCAAGGGTTGGTCTAGAGAATCCCATGATTTGTATTTTTTGTTCTTCTCTCCTTACATATGCATAACAACTTTTCAAGTACAATTTAGGATCTTTTCGCAAAATCTCACCACGAACTTGATCAAATTCCATATCAAGTCCACTTAGAAATATGTGAACTCGAAGCCGGGCCACCATGGAATGTAAATGTACAATCCCTTCCACTAAATTCTCTTGAGAGGTTTTCCGATGGTCAATTTCCTGGAAAATGCAACGAGTTCATTATAATAGGTAGACAGAGGTCGACTATTCTGCTTAGTGGTGAAAGACTGTTGATTCAGTTCAAACAAACGTGTCTCATCAGATCCATCATAGAAAGTTTTTGAAGAAGCTTCCCATATCTCCTTAGTTGTTGCCAGGCGAATAAATCTTTGCATCAAATGCGGGCACATTGAATCAATAAGCCAACTTTAAACTTTCTGATTTTCGGTGATCCATGTACCATACGTTGGATTAGTCGGTGATGGTTTGGTCAATTCGCCTGTAAGATATCCAACTTTGTTTCTTGATCCAATACGCATTTCCATTAGTTGTGACCATAAAGGATAATTTGTTTCGTCAAGAACTACACCAGTTGGAAAAAGCAGAATTGTCCTGTTGGACTATGATTTGTGGTGCAAGATTATTCGATTGGGTTATAGAAGTGGCTGGAACTATTGGATTTAAGTTTGATTCATCCATTCGAGAAAAAAAACAAACAAAGAAAGGATTCAGGGAAAAGAAGAAAGAAAAAATTGGTGTTGCTTCATAAACGTTTTGATACCATGTTGAACGAAGAAACAAACTTACATACAATTTTGTCTTTCTTTTTCATTAATTCTCATTGTACTGAAATACATGTATTTAATACAAGAAAGAGAAAACCTAAAGTGTTATTTTTGGTAGAATTCTACTTAAGGTAGTATACATATAAGAGGCAACAAATAAGTATTAATGTAATAATATTTCCTAGAATCACAATCTCCTCTAATCATGGGATTTGATGAGATTTGAATCAGATCTCTTATCTCCAATAAATGATAATAACAAACTACAATACTATTCCATCAATTAGTGAGAGTTAAAAATACGGTGAAAAACTTACAAGAAGTAGGAATCTTAAAAGAAAGAACGGGAGGTTCCATTCTCATCAATTTGATATTCATATAATATAAGTAATCTTCCTATTCCTTTAAATCGGTATGATTTTTAGATTTCAAATAGAAATAGAATACAATATGTCAAATTTATGTTAAATATTAAGATAATAGTTATTTAAATAATTGGTAGAGGCCAATTTTGTTAATGAATATCTTTTGCCTATCTTTTTATATTTTTTATTTTTTGGATATTTTTTTTTACTTTTCTTTTCTATTTTTAAAATCATTTTTTGGATTATTTTTTTTGAACTTCTTGTGGGTTTTATTTGGACTTTTCCCCTCTCGTTTTTTGACAAAAAATTTTGCCTATTTTTTAAATCCTTTTGGGATGGGATGGGATGGGATGGTACTGTACAGTACAGTACTGTACAATATTTGGATAGTCTGTATGAATTGTTATTGTTTAATGATAATTTGTTGTTTGTTTTAACTGTATTGTACTATATCGTAATTTATAAATTTATAAAAATATCCTTGATTATTATACATATTAAATTTATTAATATTTTTTCAATAAATTTTTTTTAAAATAAATATGTAAAATCAAGTAGGAAACATACAAGCTAATATATCTCCAATCCATACAAAAAACTCAAGAAATAAAAAAGTAAGAACTTTTTAAAAAATGAACCTCTAAAAAAAGAGTAAAACGTGAAAGAAAAGACAGAAGACGGAAAAAAGTTTTAAAAGTTGATGCGGAGGGAAATAAGTAATACAAAAGCACTACATACATTAGGGTAAAGTTTAATAAAGAAAAAAAGATAAATTAGAATTATTTAAATTTAAGTAAGGGTATAATTGAAAAAAAAAATAAGAGAACCATGAGATACCACTAAATTGGTAGTTTCAAAAAGTGAGACTTTTCATGGTTACAGAACCATGAAACCAAATCATACCATACCATATAATTAATGAAATAATCAAAACAAATGTGGTTATCTTACTAACCATACCACGAAAAACCACCCTCCAAACAAGTTGTTAGCGGTTGCAGGTAGGGATGTTCACGGTTTGGATAAAAACTGATCCAAACCAAAAAATCGAACCAAACTAATTTTATTTGGGTTTGGTTTTAGTCTTTTAAAACCCGTCAGTATTTGGTTTGGGTTTGGATTTGTTTGGAAAAACCAAAGAAATAACTGAATTGAACCAACAAATTATATTTATATATTTTATAATTATACATACATAATACATTATTTTTATAAAAAATAATTTTTATTTTTTAATCTACTTATGAAAACATAAATGCTCAAGACGAGAATATTTATCTTATTAAATTCATGTATATGAATGTTTATGATAATTCTTGGTGGGATTAGAAATGTCACTATCTCTTCCTTCTAGGCCAAAATAGTGAATTTTGAAACTTTTTTCATAATAAATTTAGTGATTGAAAGTTCTGTAATATCAGTCATTCTAAGTATTTTTCATTTTGAATGGATTGTAGTCCTTTTTTCTCCATTTAAATGTATCATTGTTTTTATTTTTATGTATGGTTAATAATTGAATAACCAAACCAAACCAAACAGAAACCGATAACAACCAAACCGATAAATGCATATTATAATTGGGTTGATTTGATTTTGAGAATTTAAAAATTGAATTAAGTTGGTTTGATTTTGATTTTAATCAATAATCGACCCAAACCGCCCCGCGAACACCCCAAGTTGTAAGGTTTCTTGATTCAAATAAGAAAGAAGTAGAAGTCTATCAAATAAGGAAGATTTAGAAGTCTTTTTATGGTTAGAAATCTTATTTTATCACTTCTTTTCATATATTTTAGAAGTCAATATTATAAATATAATTAAATAATAATTTAAAGAAAATTGATAAAAAAATGATTTTATCTAAAAATTAACTATGGTAAACTATTTTCCAACAATTAATAAACTTTCCCCTTTTTAGAAATGAGTTACTTCAACATGTTTGTTTAATGTCCATTCAATTTTATTTTAGGATATTTTAATCTTTTTGCTCGAGGCTTGCCACTTGTTTCATTATTAATATAGATGGCTTTGAGGTGTCATCAAATGAAGTGTGATATAAAAAAATGAAAATGCCTAGATATTCTTCTTCTTCATTTTTGAAGTGTCACTATAGTTTCTTTTATTTTTGATTTTTCTGGAAAAAAAAATATATATTTAATTCTGAAATGGTACCAATGAAGGTACTGCATAATCTTGCATCTTTATTAAACATTAATGTACTGAACCGAAAAAGGTCACAAATTCAGACAACCAATAGCCTCTTCCTCCACCAGGAGTAAAACTTGAAACTGTATAATTTCGTGAATACACCAAATTAGCACTTTAGCTTACACCAAATTAGCACTTTAGCTTAATCAAATTCAAGTGTTTTGTGGGCGTTACCTCTCTGAAAGTTGGAGGCCGACCTGAAAGTCGATGGCTTTGATCCGGCGGGCGGCGAGTTCCGGTTTGTCGGCGTAGAAGAGACGATCTCGGTTAGTAAATTCTCCATACAGCTCTCAGATACCTCGTTCCCCATTTCTTCCACTTTCACCCTCAACTATTAAGGACCTAAATAAGTAGATTTGAAAGATTGTAATTTTGTTACAATTTAAATTCTAAAATTCCTAATTAACTTAATCTTTTACTATACTGTAATTGTATAATGTATTCCATTATTTTTTATTTATAGGGCATAAATGTGTTTTGGAATAAAAGCATAAAGCTTTATCACAAATTAATCCAAAAAGCAGTGACGGAGGAAATTTTTTGATGAATAAAAATATAGTGATGATGATTTGCATTTTTACAATTCAGAATTATGATAGTTATTGTAGCTGAGGAAGGTATATGGTATTATGATATTGATTTTGAGAGTACTTGTGATTGATTCGTTGTTCATGTTAACATAATTTTTTTGTCATGATTGAATCTCAACAAACAAGAAAAGAAAAAATAAAATAAAAAACATTGGTATTTGAGTAATAATAATAATTAATAATTAAATTTAACTTATTAATAAATATCCAATTAAAAATTAATATGTATATATATGTCTTGTCAAAAAATAAACATAAATGATATCTAAAACTAGGGTATTTAATGAAAACATAATTTAGATTGTCATTTAATTATTGTAATTTATAGTATTTTATGGGATTCTCAAATAATATATGATATTTTTCATTTCCTAACTTTTGTGTGCATTTTCACAATTCAGAATTATGATAGTTATTGTAGCTGAGGAAGGTATATGGTATTATGATATTGATTTTGAGAGTACTTGTGATTGATTCGTTGTTCATGTTAACATAATTTTTTTGTCATGATTGAATCTCAACAAACAAGAAAAGAAAAAATAAAATAAAAAACATTGGTATTTGAGTAATAATAATAATTAATAATTAAATTTAACTTATTAATAAATATCCAATTAAAAATTAATATGTATATATATGTCTTGTCAAAAAATAAACATAAATGATATCTAAAACTAGGGTATTTAATGAAAACATAATTTAGATTGTCATTTAATTATTGTAATTTATAGTATTTTATGGGATTCTCAAATAATATATGATATTTTTCATTTCCTAACTTTTGTGACATTAACAGAATTTTGAGAGCCAACCAATACATGTAAAAGAAAATAAAACTGTCAACTTGTAATTTTCTTTATAATGGATAAATTACTGAAAATAGTATCTATGTATGTAGTTTGCAAACGCAGCCACAAATAATTGTCAACCATATATATATATATGTATATGTGACCGCCCGCTTATACTTTGCAAAAAAATTTAAGTGTTGGACCCGTGGTAACACGAGCAACGTAAACCTAGTTTTAAAAGAAATTGCATGACCTCGTGTCAGCTTATGTTCCACATGGTTGCAGCATCTAACAAACAGTAACACTTTTTCCCCTTAAAAACGTAACATGTTTTCCCTTTCCCTTAATAAAAAAAAATTTCTTGTTAATTATTATTTGAAAGTTTTCATTAATACGTTTTTACCCTAAAAAAATAATTATTATTTGAAAGTTTTTTTTGATTATTTTTTTAAAAATCAAGTTTATTTATGTTGGAAAATATTTTTTTTGTGTAGAAATTTTTATTACATTTAATACTATTAAAATAATAGTTTTAAAAAGATGATAAAATGATGATTTTATTTAAAGCGAAATCTTTTAATGACGGATAAAAAGTTCAATCAATATTTTTAAGGGTATTCACAATTTTAATATAGTACTAGTTTAGTATACATGCTTTACACGTATGTATTGTGTCAATTTAATAATTATATATAAATAGTACTTGTAATTAAAATAAGTACAATATTCATATGAATAAAATTAAATAAATATTATTAATTTGATGAAATAGTTGAATTATTATGAACGGGCAAAAATGAGAAAATTAATTTTAGATATGTAATATATAAAGTAACAATTTGGAATTGAATAGTTAGGAGTTATATAATTAATTAATTAAAATTTAAAAGACTCCTAAATATAAAATGAGTAGTTTAATATTGTCAACGTAATTTTAACACTCTTTTTCTTTTTAAAGTTGTTATATTACATACTTTTATTAATAAAATATTTGATAGTTAAAATTTTAGTTAATTTCAAAGTCTTAAATATTAGAAAAATAATAATATTTTTCTTTTTTTTTCTTCGTAGCCTGGACAATTATTTGAATAGAATAATCGTAAATCAAGAGTGAATTCTAAATATAAAGAAATTCTAATTTCAAAGTGAATCTTGAACTAAATAAATAAAAAAAATAAAATAATAAATTAAGAAAAATAGTGAAAAAATAATTTTATCTAAAGCATAGTATTTTAATGAAGGACAAAAAATTCAAACAATATTTCTGCATTGCACATATATCATGTGTTTATTACTAAACATGATGATTAATGTATCTAAGTTAATGAATTATACTCCCTCCGTTCACAATTAGATGTCAAATTTTGACATGTCACAACTATTAAGAAAACAATGATTAATGTAGCAAGATTACTATTTTACCCCTATTAATTTGTAGGACAAGTCTTTTTAATTAAATTCTTTTTATAAGACTTTTCATAAAATCACCATTGAAGTTCCTATATATTTAATGTATACTATTAATAATCACAATGCAATTACTTTTTTTTTTGTTGCATTCTAGTAAAAAACTTTGGAGGAAACAATGTAGATTTTTATTTCAATTATAATTTTCCCTTTCTTAGAATATAAAAATTGTTTAAATTTCATTTCTTTGG
>JBCEWC010011081.1:0-17028 GCA_038996855.1 Solanum aculeatissimum
AAAAATACTACAATATTGATATTAGACTAGAATTAAATAACTTATCACAAACACTGTGTCGTGGCAAGCCATTGCCTGGAAAGTGATTTCGGCTCAACTCCGGTGCAAATCACTCTAGTCAGTCGCTCCCCAAGGTTCCACAGTTACTCTCAAACACGTGCACTCGTGGCTGAAAGTTTGGAGGTTGCCCAAAAATCAATTGCCCAAAAAAAATGTTCAAGAAGAAGAAAGGAGGGAGCTTTTTTCTCTCTTTTTTGTGGTGTATCTTTATGTTCACCAAACACACTTTTTATATAGGATTTCAAAAGGAGTTATAGTAAAGAAAAGAATAAATTTTGAGAAACGTATTGAAAATGTAAATGGCAATAAAGGTCATTACATCACATTCTTTAAAACTCTTTCAATTATCTTGAAACGGAAATATTTTTTCCTTTGTAACATATTTTACTTTATCTTCTTTTTTCCTTTGCATTACACTAATTAATGTATATAGAATTATTCACATAATATTAATATAAAATGCAAAGATAGAAAGCAAGAACAAAATTTGGGCAAAAGAAAGGAACATGAACTTAAGTGTCAATATCTTTTGATTTGAATTAACACATAGTGAAATGAGGCAACAACTAATATCTAAAAATTGAAGTACTCTTGAACCGAATGGATATAAGTTGAGACCCCCATAACACATATCATACCCTTAATGTTTTAAGCAACCTTCGCGATACAAAGTGCTTTTATGGTCATGCACACACATCTTGGGTCTTATGAGTGCTCTAGAAAGACGACCCAAGTCTTTCATAAAAAGCGACCACACCTTTACACTCACGTAAGTGATTCTATCAAGTCTATCTCAAATAGACCACCTTAAGGCTATAGAATTATTAAGATCAAAATAAGCTCAATCTTATAAAATACTGCCTCACGTCATAAAGATAGAAAATGTGGTGTATATTGAGGCCTAATAAGTCCACCACACTACCTCAATCAATGGGATTTAGCCCCATCCCCCTCGATGTTTCAAGGATCATTTTACTTGTCAAACTCTTGGTCAAAGGATCCACCAAATTTCTTTTGGACCTTACATATTCCAAGGAAATAACACCTAATTTCAACAACTGTTTAACTGCACTATGTCTGATACGAATATGTCTCTTTTTTCCATTGTATACACTATTTTTGGCAATTTCAATTGCTGCCTGTGAATCACAATGAAGAGAGACTGGTGAAGCTTGTCTTCCCCATAATGGCACATTCGCTAGGAGATTTTTCAGCCACTCAGCTTCTTGCCCTGCCAATTCGAGAGGAATGAATTCAGATTCCATGGTAGACCGTGCTATACAAGTTTGTTTAGAAGACTTCCATGAAATAGTACCTGCACCCAAAGTAAACACATAGCCACTAGTGGAACTAACTCTATCATTGTCAGTTACCCAGTTTGCATCACAAAATCCTTCTAAGACTGTAGTAAATTTATTAAAATGCAAACACCAATTCATAGTACCTCTCAAATACCTTAGCAATTGATGGAGAGCATTCCAGTGTTCACTACTAGAATTATGAGTATATCTACTCAATCAGCAAACAACATAAGCTATATTAGGCCGAGTATAACTCATAAGAAACATCACACTCCTAATTATTTTAGCATATTCAATCTGAGAAGCACTAGATTCTTTATTATTTCTCAAGTGTATGCTAGGATCATAAGGAGTTCTCACTGGAACTACATTAAAATAATTACATTTTTTCAATATCTTTTCAATATAATGAGACTGACACAAAGAGAAACCATTAATAGTTCTTTTGATTTTAATCCCCAAAATCACATCCGTTTCTCCAAGGTCTTTCATTTCAAACTTGGAAGACAAAAAATTCTTAGTCTCATTAATAACTTTCACATTAGGTCCAAAGATTAGCATGTCATCTACTTATAAACATATGATCACACAATTTGAACCTATTATTTTAGAATAAACACAAGTATCAGATTAATTTACAATAAAATTATCATCTACTAATGTAGTGTTAAACTTTTTATACCACTGTTTAGGTGTTTATTTTAGTCCATACAAGAACTTTCTCAATTTTCATACTTTATTCTCTTGTCCTGGGACCGCAAAATCCTCAGGTTGAGTCATATAGATCTCTTCCTCATCATTTAAAAATATTGTTTTCACATCCATTTGGTGGACCACTAAATTATGAATAGTGGCTAAAGCAATAAGAGCTCTAATGGTCACTATTTTAGTCACAGGAGAATAAGTATCAAAATAATCAACATCTTTATTTTGGTTAAAATGCCTAACCACAAGTCTAGCCTTATATTTATCAATTGTACCATCAAGTTTCAATTTTTTCTTAAATATCCATTTGCTACTTATGGATTTACAACCTTTAGATAAATCATGCAAGTCCCAAGTGTGATTAGAAACTATAGAGTTTAATTCACTTTTAATAGCCTCCTTCCAAAACATCACATCTATTGATCTCATTGCTTCATCATAATTCTTAGGGTCCTCTTCTATTAAGTAGATAGACACTAATTCATCATTTAAGACATCAATATCAAAATTTTCAGTTAAAAAGGTAGTAATGAAATCAGGACCAAAGCTAGTCTCAATTCTACGTCTTTTACTCCTTCTAAGTTCATTTTCATGCTCATTAGAGATAACATCAGAAGAAGGAACAACATGAGAATTCACAGATGCAGATGTAGAAGAGTTATTTTGCACATCACTAGAAACATTATTTTTCAAAGGAAAAATATGCTAAAATTTTTTTGCATCTCTAGATTCACAAATAATATCGTCCTTTAAAGACATAAATCTATAAGCAACACTATTTTTAGCATAGCCAATGAAGACAATGTCATAAGTTTTGAAACCTATATTTAGTCGTTTAAAATTAGATAAACCAATCTTAGCCAAACACCCCCACACTTTTAGAAATTTCAAGTTAGGGGCATATCCTTTCCACAATTCATATGAGGTGTTTTCTAACCTTTTCTGAGGAACTCTATTAAGAATATAACATGCAGACAAGACAGTTTTCCCCCACATATTGTCAGATAGACCTAAACTTAGAAGCATATAATTTATCATTTCCTTAAGAGTTTTATTTTTTCGTTCGACTACACCATTTTGTTGAGGAGTATAAGGAGCACTAACCTCATGTATAATACAATTTTTCTCAAAAAAATCCTCAAGAGTTTTGGTACTATATTTATCACCTCTATCATATCTAAACCTCTTGATCTTCCTACCTAATTGATTTTTCACTTCTGCTTTGAATTTCAAGAACATACTTTCAGCCTCATCTTTAAACTTAAGAAGATATACCTTAGTGTATCTAGAAAAATCATCAACAAAGATAATATAATAAGTCTTTCCACCTTTGCTAACAGTATTCTTGAAATTTACTAAGTCTGAATGTACTAATTTAAGTAATTCAGTCTTTCGGGCAATAACAGGTTTGAAAGGTTTCTTGGCATGCTTCGCTTCTACACACAGAGGACATTCAGAAAAATTATAAATTTTTAACATAGGAATTAATTCTATTTTTCTAAGTCTTTTAATAGAAGCAATATTAGCATGACCTAGTCTATCATGCCACAAATTAATAGACTCAGCAATATAAGCAGAATTAAAAATATTTGCATTATTAACAATCGCTTGAACAATGTTTAGTACAAATAAACCTCCACTAAGATATTCCTTCGCAACAAAGTCTCCTCCATGAGAAATAATTATTTTATCAGCTTCAAAAACAAGTTTAAGGTATGCTTTGTTGATAAGTGCTCCGGAAATTAAGTTTCTACGGAGGGAGGATACGTACAAAATATTGTTCAAGGCTAAAGTTTTTCTAGATGTTCATTTAAGTAAAATCTTTCCTTTACCCATAACTCCAGCAGTAGTGGAGTTATCCATATAAACACAAGCATTATCATTGGATTCCTTAAGTTCATAGAATAAATCCTTGTTGACACAAAAATGTCTTGAAGCACCTGTGTCTAACACCCAGTCTATCTTATTAGCCACCAGATTTGTCTCAACGACTATAACAACAATCACTTCATTACTCTCAGCAAGATGAGCTTGGACATCACCTTGTCCTTCTTGCTTGGAGTTTTGCCCTTTTCTTTGATAGCACTGAGCAGTCCTATGATCAAGTTTTCCACAAATAAAATAAGGTCCTTTGGTTTTTTTAAATTGTTTCTCCAGTTTGTTGAAGTGTTTTTCTTCTTGTCCTTTTCTTTTTTCTATTTGTCTTTGACCCTGTCTTTAACAACAATACCAGAAGACTCCACAAGATTAGCTTTAGGAGAATTAAGAGAAAGTGTTTCCATCTTATCTTTGAAATGGTTTGCCTCTTCAGTCCTCATATGACTGATAAGTTCTTGAAAAGTTAAATTCTTCTTCTTATGTTTTAACTGATTTCTATAATCACTCCAAGATGATGGAAATTTTTCAAGCAAAACATTAGCCTGAAAAATCTCATACATTTTCATGTTCTCGTTAGCAGTCAAGTTCTCATATTCGTGAACTTGTTCCATGATTGACTTATTGTCTACCATTTGAAATTTAATCTATTACCCAATAACATACTTTTTCTTTCCTGCATCGTCAGCACCATATTTCTTTTCCAGGCTATCCCATATTTCCTTAGCAGATTTATATGTAACAAATAAATCAAATAAGATTTATATATAACAAATAAATCAAATAAAGGATTAGTCATGTGATTCAACAAATGTCCTCTAACAATTTTGTTATTCTTTTCAATCTTCTTTTTAGTAGCATCATCAATAGTTAAAACATTGCTAGAATAAATAGTAGTGCTTGAACAACCTTGGGAGGTTCGTTGAATAAAACATAATCAATTTCTAATTGTTCAAAGAAAATAAAAAGTTTTTATGGCCAACGTTTAAAATTATTTCCATCCAAAGGCTCCAACTTTGACAAATCAGGAAAAATTATGTTCAAAGAAATAACCATTTATCAATATTGTATGTAAGAAATTCACTTTCAAAGTGTTAGAAAAATACTACAATATTGATATTAGACTAGAATTAAATAACTTATCACAAATACTGTGTTGTGGCAAGCCACTGCCTTGAAAGCGATTTCGGCCCTATTCTGGTGCAAATCGCTCTAGTCGATCGCTCCCCAAGGTTTCCCAGTTACTCTCAAATATGTGCACTCGTGGTTGAAAGTTTGAAGGTTGCCCAAAAACCTATTGTCCAAAAAGAATGTTCAAGAAGAAGAAAGGAGGGAGTTTTTTTTTTTTCTTTTTTATGGTGTATCTTTATGTTCTCCAAACACACTTTTTATATAGGATTTCAAAAAGAATTAAAGTAACGAAAAAAATAAATTTTGAGAAACGTATTGAAAATGTAAATGGAAATAAAGGTCATTACATCACATTCTTCAAAACCCTTTCAATTGTTTGGGACAAAAATATTTTTTCCTTTGTAACATATTTTACTTTATCTTCTTTTTTCCTTTGCATTACACTAATTAATGTATATAGAATTATTCACAGAAAATTAATCCAACACACTTAACATCCTAACTCATGCAATCATCTAGTAATTCTAGCTAAATTATGGAAACACGACACATTAAGTCTAACTCTCAAATAATTAAATAAATTATCAGAAGTTTAAACTATTACATCCCTAGAATTCGAAAGATATCGTACTAAATTTTTTAATTAAATGTTTAAAATCAGCAATAACTAAAAGTCTAAAAGTTTGGGAAGAAAGACATAAAAAAGAGGATTAGCAGCAGTCCAAACAAAAGTACCTCAACCTCATGTATGGAAGCAATTCAACTAAGTGTGAGGATTAGTAGATACATTTGAATCACGGTTCGCACTCAAAATATGGTGTAGAAATAGCATCAGTACAGATACTATATATTGGTGGACATCATAAGCCAACTAAGATTAGTAATGAATATATGATCGCAGTTATAAAGCCAAATAAATAGGTAATTTTACATAGTTTAACAAATAAGTAACACCCTCTCTCACTTAACTTGATGCTTTTAATTTAGTGTCCTTACTAGTTTGTTATGAGATTATGACATGAATTAGAAGTTATTATTATAATTAGTGCTTTTCATGATAATATGGGTATTACTAGATTCTTATCCTTCTTTTAAAAGTTATGATTTATGATTATGCATGACTATTGTTGTTGAGAGTATTACCTAGCACCGAGTTGGACTAGATTTAACTACCTAGGTCTCAAAATTATGTACCACCGTAGAATGTCTCAATTGGACAAAGATAGCTGGTAGAATTACCTAAGCTCATGGTTCAAGTCTTTACCTTGGCAAGTAGGATAACCTCTTTTCGATGTGGGTAAGACATTGGACTCCATATTATAGAAAAATAATTTATGACGGTTAATGATACCTCTCACTCAATTTGTGGTATAATTTTTAGACATATGTATTGAGGTTGTATCAGTTATTTCAGATATCAATTTTATCACATGATTTACTTGGTCATTACATCATCAGTTCTCAAAGTTATCATGATTATCATGTAATTGCATATTCTCCATACTTATGTAATGACCTTGCGGGTCATTTTTGAATTTATCTGTGAAAATTATTGTTTTGTCCTTTAGTAAGTTGTTTTGGACCTACTTTGAATTATCGTGTTGTTGGAACTGGAATCTTGTGTTTTAAAAGTGACAAATATGAGTTTTGGCATTTTTGGAAGCTTAAGTTATTGAAAAAGTGAGTTTTGGGTCATTATTAATTTCAGGTGTCGGATTGAAAATCTATCAATTTCATTAGCTTTGGAATATCAAATTTGGTCTAGGAGAAGTTACAGAACAAAATTTGGAGCTAAAATGGAGATTTTAGACCCAAAGTTGCATTTGCAGTTGTTTTTGGAGCCAAAGTTTAGCTTTGGTCAACATTCGGAGTTTGAAAGCTCGAATCTGAATTCTGACAGTTCCAGTAATTTTGAATGGTTAAACAAATGCTAAAAATGGTTTCATTGTAATTTTTGGAGATTTTGAGAATAATTTTGGTGTTTTGAGTTCTAAACTAGTTTATTTGAGTTGCATCGGTAAATGAATTGAGGAGACCTCATAATCAAGTTCTGATAATTTCATTGAGTCTGGATCACCATTTCTGATATGAATACATGTTTGATTTGTAAAATTTAGATTCTGAATCCATTTCGAGTTGAAAGTAACAACTGAATTTGCTGATCAGGTGCAACTATTTTTCTCCTCCGCGTTTGCGCCCTATGATCTGCATTTGAGAAGGTATAGTATCTTCCTCCTCCGCATTCATGGCAGGGTCTCCATATTCATGGAGTACAACCTCCTTGGGCTATGCATTCGCGGGCTCCAACCCCGTATTTGTGGAGATCATTGTCGTCTTGGGCTCCGCGTTCATAGATCCCCATTCACGTTCATAGAGTACAACTCGTGTCCAATGCCTGGACATTTTTAATTCATAAAAATATCATTTTCAATCATTTTTCATATTTTCAAGCTTTGTGGGACAATGTTTTAAGAGACTTTTTGGAGAAAATTTTTGGGTAAGTGTTTTTATCATCAAATTATTTAATTTCCATCAATTATATCTTGATTTTGTCTTGAATTTCATGATTTTGGATAATTAAAATTGGGGATTTTTATGCCTTTGAATTGAAAATTTTAATTGATGATTTCTCCCTCGGTATGAGCTCAATTTTAGTGGGATTTTCACCCACGAACTCTTTTTCTCACATAGAATTATAATTTCTAGTCAATTTTCAGATTCGAGAATTTCAAATTTTAGCCCTAATTTTGACAATTTTGCCCCTAAGCCTAATTTGTGCCAATATGGGTATCAAAATTTATCTTTTGACGCGTAGTATCTATTTTTGTAGTGATTGATTGATTTGGAGATCATTTTGAGGCTTGGGTTGATCGAGAGCTTTGTTTGGGTGCGATTTCGACATCGAGGTAGGTTCAACTAACCTTTTTGGGATTAGATTTGAGTTATTGGATATGTTTATGTGATACTTATAAGATTTAGGTTGTTTCATGAGTTATTAGATTGATATGATAAAATTTTGGTGAAATTACGATATCGATTATATTGAAATTGGAGTTATTTGTGACTTTGTTGGTAAATCAGGATGTATTCTTGAGATACGAAATATTTTTGATAGTATTGTGATAATGTGAAGCTTGTGATATTATTTGTGAAGTTTTGTGGCAATTTTATGGTATCAAAGATACTTTTGGGAATCATGTGCATATTTTAGGACTTGTGAAGTCAGGTATTTTCGGCATATTTGGTTATTGATGAGAGCATGGTGATTTGAGACATATTGATTACTTGTGGTACCAGTTATTACTCTTGATATTATATTCCCGGATTATATGATGGTTATCAATATTTTTCTATATTGATATTATATATCTTGATATTGTGACATTGACATGCATTCGTCTTATGTTGCATTTGTACCACTTTTTATAAAATCACTTGACTACGCAGAGGTAGCAAGGGAGATATTTTCATCATCCCCAGAGACGATCGTGATACATGAGAGATGTATTCATCGGGCCCAGAGACGGTCGAGATACTTGAGAGATATTGGTATATGGTCTGACTAGACCCCATGAGTTCTACCTTATAGCATTAGCTCGGTAAATGTATACACCGGTGCCAGAGTCCATCATGATTTCACTCCATGCATTACATTCATACATTACATGTGCATTGCATCGTTGACTACTATTAATATCTTATTTTGTTCTTATATTTATATATTATTTATTAACCCATCACACTCGAAATTTGGATCATGACAATTTGATATCAGATTCTTAGGTTCATAGGTCTGACACGTGTACAAGCTTAGTCAAGTAGAGTCTTAAGGTTTGGTGTGGAGGTGCCGTTACTTATCCTTGAAAGACTACAAATATTGTTATGAAATTCCCTCTTGTTCTTTCAATTTCTATCTTGCATAGTTATTTTTGGGTTTTTGAATATTATATGATCATATGCATGTGTCCGTGTATGTATCTACCCCTATAGGTGATCCTTTGGTGGCAGGAACTCGTGTTTGGTGTTTTGTGCGGAAATATGAAATGTTATTATGGGGCTTGAAATTCGTCTAGCTTTGAGAAAGAGGTAATGGAATTAATGGATGAATGTGTTGTCAGCCTTGGATTGTCCTATAATTCGAAGAAATTTGGGTTTTGGTGGAGGTTTGATAAGGTATGTTAAAGGTAAGGTATCAGAAGGTGAAACTGATTGGAGGACTTTATTAACACCGTATTCTTTCTGATTACCCATTCAACATTAAGTGTGGTACTTTCCTGGTCTATTAGATGTTTGGGATGATCCATAAATATGGCATAATGTGGTTAGGTGAATAACTATGTATCTGCGCAATGATTATGAAATTACAGTTGTTAAGTTTGTCAAATGAGGGTTGCTTAGTATAGGTAGAGGATGACATTGTGTCCATTGAAATCAAAATTTCTACTACGTCTTCTTGGAGGGGTATATAGCACTAATGATTATGATACAACTGCTATGGCAGTGTTATGTCTATTTTTATAGGATTATGGGTTGTTTTGCTTCCGCTACCCATCTAGTCTGTGGAAGAAGGTATGTTGCTTGGTAAGACATAAAACCAATTCGATTTTGTGTGACAGCTATTCAATGAGATAAAAGTGTGGACTATTGATAATGCTCAAGCATACTCCTTTTATAGAATATGGATGATCGTTAACAGTCTATTTACCCAACTTAGAGTCGAGGCCGATCCCATAAAGAATAGGTTGAAATAACTCTACTAGTTATCCTATTTTAGTCATTGGTTTTATTTCCACAAAACAAATAAAAATGGAAAAGTAAAAATGGGGGTTTTGAACTAAAATCCCAACTACAAGTATGAATGTAAAATAAACTAAGGCTTAAACAGTTTGATGGATGACTAGGGTTATGGTTCTCATGACGTATAACTAGTAAGCATTTAACATCAGACTTATTGTTCATTATATTGCTCGTAAAATTTAGCGAGTTTGATAACTTCTAGTTCACCTCCCAGTCCCACCTAGAAGCATCTCATTCATCTCCTCTGGGTCTCAGAATGTTTTCAATACTAATCCTCACTTTGTATTTAAGAGAACTATCACCTCCCGGTCTCAAGTTTTTTAGATACAAGTTAATCCCCAAGCCTAAGTATACCATTCCCTCCCGGGCTCAAGTGACTCAAATCTAGGTCGATTGTTTCTATCTACCATTATAAGTTTCTTTTCCTAATCATTAATTTCCTCCTAGAAAATTAACAAATACAGGCAAGTTCTCAATGCGTGCACTCATCAAAAAATACTTTTAAACAAATAAAATCACAATACATGCAATACAAGTCCCAATAAAACCTTAAGTTTTGCCTATTTCATTAAAATGTCGTGGTTCCCACAACCCTAGTTGTGAGTCTAAATTATCAAACTTGCAAGATCTTGAACAAGAATCATGTTGAAATTCATGGTTAAATCACTTACAAAAGAGATTAAATCAATTGTTGAACTCACACAAAGAATTCGGAGACGAAAGTTTGATTTAAACTCCAAACAATAATCAAGACGAGCAACTAAAGTTGCTGAAAATTTGCTCACTGTCCAGCTGTGTTTTTTAAGAGAAAAATCTAGAAAATTTATGTAAAATTCATGCAAGATCAGCCCCTAAGTCGTGGTCTACAATCTGTATTAAAATAAGAATAAAACAATCCTTATATAGTACTTAAACCTAAGCCTAAAACTAGTAGAAAAAGGAATCCTAATTGGACTAGGAAAAGTATCCTAATACATGTAGGATTCCCAGTCGCATGAGGCTTCACGGACTGAACCACGACCTAAGGTCATTTTAATGACCAAGAATGGATTTCCATGGTGTTTAACATGTCCTGGAAACTTTTCAAAACTTGTTCACTTCACAAGGGCTCTTCACGAATCGTGAAGAGCACCACGATCCGTGAAATTGGACGTTGTGACTGCCCTTTTTCTGGAAACTGTCCAGTGAACTTTTGTGCCTTTCACGAGAACCTTCATAGCTCATGGAGTGCACCATGAGTCATGCAAGGTATTTTATAATGCCCTAGGACACGAGCAAGACAACTTTCACCTGGACAACCATGCTCATGATCGGTCAAGTTTACCACGGGCCGTGAATGGCTCCGTGGTGTGCCTGTTTGTTCCTTTTTTCCCCAGCTTATTTCATATACTTTTGGATGACTTAGAAACTGATTCTCCTTGTCTTCACACCACCACATGAGTTGCATAGTTGAACATGGACAATGCATAACTCAAAGAACAATATCTTCAATTAACTCCATAACAAGAAGCTCTAATTTCTTCCGAGATGTCTTAGTTTTTGTCCCTTTTAGCTTTGTTGCTGCTTTGTTTTATTTTTCTTTGCTTTCCAACCACACACATGTAGCATATGGTGTGTCCATATCATCCACCAACAATGCCTTTTCATGTTTTAGCTAATTTTAGCTTTGAATCAATCCAACGTCCATAATTCCATGAAATTTTTATTTTTCTACAAAACAAACATAAAATACATACTAAGCTAATAAATGCGCTTAAGAACTCACAATAATTTTATATTTTAAGAATCATAAATGTCATGTTTTCATGACTCATCAACTATTCGAGCACGAACTTCTCGGAGAGTTTGATGCATTGTAATGGTGAATCTGGTGGGTCTTTTGATGTGGTACTGGTAATATACAAGGATAGAGGCATTGATCTTTGAGCACGGGTACTAGTTACTAAGGAGTTATCAATTGTTATACTTACTCAGATAGTGAGGTTTGACATTACCGTCATATTTAGGAAGAACCAATTGGTTGTTACTATGGATGCTTGAGTTTGGAATCAGTCATAAGAAAAGTTATAGTGGTGAATTTTGAAGTGGGTATTAATATGTTTGAGTGTGGAGTTATTCCAGGGATCTATA
This sequence comes from Solanum aculeatissimum, assembly GCA_038996855.1. Taxonomy (NCBI): domain Eukaryota; kingdom Viridiplantae; phylum Streptophyta; class Magnoliopsida; order Solanales; family Solanaceae; genus Solanum; species Solanum aculeatissimum. The sequence continues at coordinate 12,000 of JBCEWC010011081.1, forward strand.
TGGGGACTAATGACTTTATTGTAAGCCAAAAAAGCGCATTGATATTGAGATAGCCAACATATGGACTAATGAGGTTTCGACAAGTTCACTTGTATGATCGTAATTGGAAATGTTAGAAGGAAAGTACATCTGGATAATTGTTGAGTCATTAAATTTAACTAGTATGACTTGGAATTGGGTTACACTTGTATCAGTGAGGTTAAGAGATTGTTGGATAAGATATGAGAGAGAATCTACAGGAGGTGGCTCGAGTGTGAGAATGGATTTCTTTATGGTGTTCGATTCTATGACTAGTACAACTTGGATTGCTAATGATAGGAATGATAAGATATACGAGAAAGCGATCAATGATAAACTAGGGTATGCAATCTCTTGAAGTCTTCAAGATATGTATTAATCATGATTGAGGAGAGAATTGGTTGCATAGTGTGAATCAAGATCCAAGATTTTATGGTAAGTTCACATTCATGGTAGTTGATTTGTCAAGTTATGGATTAGTCAGGTAATGAGATGATTGTTTACCTTGGTTATTGAGTATTTTGAAGGGGGTTGAGCATGGCTTTGATTATAAACTCTGCTACTCTTGATGGTGACAAAACTTAATGAAGTTGCATTTGAGAAGTTGATGTGAATTAAAAGGCAATCTGCTGTTGGGGCTTTCAAAAAAATAATGACATATAGTGATATGTGAGAAATTTTATGTTTCATCTTAGGTTGGATCGTTCAATCATAATAGGTGACTCATGGAAGCACTACAGAAAGGACTTATAATTTTATATGTGTCATTGATGATTTTAGATTGGATGGATACTACTTTATTGATGGAAGTTAACATAGACTATCATGATGGGTTATATGGATACTTGGTGGTAAATAAAGATTATATGCTTATGGTATGCATAATTCATGGGGTGATCAAGAATTTCTTAAGTTTGGCATGAGGGGACGAGTGTTTGAGTGGATGTTGAGGTATCTTTCCCCTCGAAAGGTTACATGTGATTGAGGTTGATTTCTAATTGAATAATTGCAGCTCGTGAAAGAGGCACTACACCTGATTCGGCTACTATTCCAGCATTCGGGAAGTGTTATTTGAGATTTTATAAGCTTGGGAGTATCGATCACTGGTTGATTTTCCTGGTCATCACCTTCCTTTGGGCTAGATTAATTGGATTCTCTCTTACAAATATGCATTGTCTACGTATTGAGTTTACGCATCATAAGTTTGGGGAGAATTATGTTAAGATAATGGAACTTGAATGAGGATTGCGATGGATTGTATACTGTAATTGGCTATGATTGGTTCAAATTCACTCTTGTCCTTCATTGAAAATGGATCAGAGTTGCCTTGTGGTCTCGTAGGCGAAAGTCCATCTTGGTGTGTATACTGTGGTATGAGGGTGTTGGTTCATTGGCTAGTTTCTGATTTGGTAATTACTCTTGGAGGACAAAATTTCATTTTGATTCATAAGTCTTATTCTTGATTGTAGATTCAGATGGTGTAGCTCTCAGATGAGGCTATTTGGGAGCAATTAATGACTTTAAGAATTGTATTTCAGACTCTTGGTTACTTCTAGTGAGGCTCCTCCTTTTGGTTTATGTTCAAGGACGATCATTGTTTCCAGTGGTGAATGATGTAATGACCCTGAAGGTCATTTTTGGAAATTTTGGCTAAATTACTGTCTTACCCCTTCTAAAATTTGATTCAGGTCATTTTTGGTTGAGTTGAAAAGTCGAATTTTGAAAATCTTGTAAAAAGTTGGAGTTTTACAAAACAAAGAGTTTTTAAAGGCTTAATTTTAAAAATTTTGAGTTTTGAAATTATTTTGAGTTTCGAATGATGGAATTTGATTCTATTGATTCCATCAGCTTTGAGATGTCGAAATTGGTCTATGAAAATTTGCAGAACTGAATTCAGAGTTAAAATGAGATTTTTGGACCAAAAATTGTCTTTTTAGTTATTTTTGAAGCCAAAGTTTGACTTTGGTCAACATTTGGAGTTTGGAAGCTCAAATTGAAATTCTGACAATTTCAGTAGTTTTGGATGGTCAAACTAACGCTAGAAATGGTCTCGTTATAAATTTTGAAAATTTCGAGGGCAATTTTAGTATTTTAAGTTTTAAATTAGTTTATTGGAGTTGCACTGACAACTGTATCGTAGAGGCATCGAAATCGAAGTTTGATTATTCTGTTAAGTCTAGATCATCATTTCTGGTATGGATACATATTTGGTTTGTGAAATTCTGATTCCGGATGAGTTTCGGGTGGCCATTCCGAGTTTTGGTTCTAGTTGTGTATTGTTGGTGCGACCTCCACTTACTCTCCGCGTTCACGCCCAGGGATCTGAGTTCGCGGAGGTGCACCTAGTTCCTCTCCGCATTCGCGCCCAGGGGTCCGCGTTCGCGGAGGTGCACCTAATTCTTCTTCGCGTTCGTGGTCTAGTCTTCATGTTCGCGGAGGTGTACCTGGTTCTTCTCCGCGTTCATGGTCTAGGCCTTCGTGTTTGCGGAGGTGTACCTTGTTCTTCTCCGTGTTTGCGGGGCTCCACCCGCATTCGTGTAGTGTATTTAATACCTGGACAGTGTTAAAATCGTGAAACACCATTTTTACTCCATTTTCTCAAATTTCAAGCTTTTGGGGTATTTTTTGAAAGAGATTTTCGGAGAATTATTTTGGTTAAGTGTTTCTAACATCTTTTAAATTAATTTTCATGATTTATATCTTGATTTTATCTTCAATTTCATGATTTTTAATGTACAAAATTTGGAATTTTTAGACCATGATTTTCAAACTTTAAATGTTGATTTCTCCTTCAATTTAAACTCGATTGTAGTGGAATTTTCATCCACAAACTTCATTGTTTTTGTAGAATTTAATTTTTAAGTCAATTTTCAGATTCAAAAAATTCGAATTTTTAGCCCTAATTTTGATCATTTTGCCATTTTCACTTGAATTGATCGAATTTAGTGTCAATAGATTTGATATGTGATTATGATGTTATATTTGAATAGATTGTGGCATTTCGGGTGCGAATTTACGGGGAAAAACTCTGGTTACTACTTGATTTGACTACTAGTTTAAGGCAAGTGGACTTCTAACCTTTTGTTAAGTATGATTTAACCTTGTATTATCCTATGTAAGTAGGTTTGGGTGATTGTGGCATGAAATGAGATATAATTATACTATTATAGGCTTTGATAATGGGATTTTGGATTGGATAATTGTAAATGTGGTGAATCCTTGACTTGTGATACAATTGTAGAATTATGAATACTTGTGGAGTATCTAGTTTTAGATTGATTTGGCTATTGATTGAAGTAAGTGGACCCTAATCCTTGTTGGGTTGATTTTTTTACATTAGTATTTTCTTTCAATGTGAAACTTGGGGGTTAGTGAACTATTCTAGTGGATATGATTTGGGTAATGGGAAAGTGAAAATAATGACATGTATGACTTAAATTATGAGATAATGTCCATTGTTGTTGACTTAGACTTATGAGATAATATCGTGAAATGAGCTCGTGATGCCTTTGTTGATAGTGTGAAGGTGTTCATGATGTTCTGATTGTTGAACTTTGAATTATATTACATGGAACTAGGTAATTAATTCGCGCTTCGCGCGATCATAAGTAATCTAATTAAGTTTATATATCTTAACGTTAAAATTAATAAAATACTCTAAAGTTATTAAGTTCTTTCTATATAGAAAATTTAGCATTATAAATTTATCTCAAGAACTTTTATTAATGTAATAATGTCAAAGTCCTAATTATCTTCCATTATATTTTTGGATTATAACATTGTTTCTCGATATAATTGATTTTTCAATAGTGCTTGAACTCCCTAACTTGAATATTAAATTACTATAATACTCCCAACTTAAAAATTAATTTAGTATATCTTTTATATTTTATATTATATTTATTTAATTATATTATGTTGAAAGCAGATATTTTTTACATCGAAAGATTGTGATTTTTTCGAAAAGTTATGACTTTTTCGAAAAGTTATGACTTTTTCAAGGAGTTATGACTATTTCGAAGGGTGATGACTTTTCTGAAGGATAGTGATTTTTTTAAAGAGCTGTGACATTTTCTAAGGGTTGTGACTTTTCCAAAGGATTATGACTTTTTCAAAGGGTTTATACTATCTTAAAAGTATGATCTCCCTAACTTGAATGTTAAATTACTACAATACCCCCAACATAAAAAAATAATTTAGTATATTTTTATATGGGAAAAGACATAAATTCTCCCTTGAACTTATTCTGAAAAGTCAATTACACACTTAAACTATCATGACGATCTATTACACACCTTTACTATTTAAAAGTGAATTTATTTAACCCTTCAAACTGACATGGCAAAATAAAAAAATAAAACATAAAAATAGGCGTGTCAGAATATTTTTTAAAGTAAAAAAAATAAATTAAAATACCCCTTACATCCCCTTCCCCCACTCACATCTCATCTTCTTCACACCCCACCATCCTCATCTTCTTCCACATCCCATTAAAGCTAAAACATAACAAGAAGCAACCCAAAAATAAGTTACATAAAAAATACAATTTTTTACCTTTAAATCTCCAAGCAAGAAGAATCAAAATAGTATCAAGTGTAATACTTGACCTAAGATTTGTATGTTTTGATTTGTGTTTGTTGACAAAGGGTTTCTTCATCTCATAGCAGGGTAAAATTTTGAAAATTTCTTAGCCGTCAGACCTATGACGAATTTTGTTGAGTGAATAAGATGAGGGATCGATTGAAAAGGGGAAGAATATTATTTTCCTATTATTCCTATCTTTTATGGAACCTTCAAGAAGAACATAGAAAAAAATATGTCCAGATCTACAATGGAAGCTCCGTTTTCATGGTCAATCAATGAAAAAAAACTAAAACAACCTTCTTGTGGTACATTTTGGAATGGAAAAATTCTTTCACTCCACAAATCAACTTCGAATTTTGAGCATTCCTTGGCGGCCATTGTTGAATGTTTCTTCTTTGCAATTTTTAGTGAAGAAGATGTAATTATT
>JBCEWC010011082.1:0-17028 GCA_038996855.1 Solanum aculeatissimum
TCATATTCATGATCTGGACCTCTTTCTATTCCCTATTAATGGTCATTAAATATTTTTATTTATGATGAAAGGATTAACAGAGCTTTATAACTTTGACATTCCACCATGAGTGAGCAAGCAAAATTGTTCATGAATGTAATTTCTTGGCTATTCTTCCGTAGTTTTCTTTGCGATTTTGCCTTATTTTCCTCCTTCAACCCAAACATCATGATTCGTGAAGGGTAAAGAAGAGTAAAGAAAATTGGTGGTATATATATAGTTTGTTTAGATTATTATTTTAGGATAACTTTAATGGTGATTGTGATCACAGAGATAATTAACAAAATATATGTATCTAATTTTTTTTATTTTTTCCTTTATGTATCATTTTTAATTGCAAAGTGAAAATAAAATAGAATATGAGTTCAAATAGATACTTTTAGTATAAAAATCCTATATACTATTTACACATTATATTCTGTATTCATTCATTTAAAAAGTAATTGATATCTTTTATATACATAACTAATATATTAATATTTCAAATATATCATATTACTGATACTATTGTGTTGTAATATTAGTCTAAAATTATTTAAATGATTTTAATATATTTATACTAATTCGCCTTAGATACACGTGCAATGCACATGTCCAGAAACCAGTTAAAATAAGTATTCCAACAGTTGTTGAAATATGTAGTGATCCAAATTAGATCACGGGATCAATTGAGATGAAGTCCACAAGTAAATACATCTTCACCACTGGTGGAGGAGAAATGTCTTAAAATTATCCAAACAAACATGTACTGTCCTCTCACATCCCAAAATACCCCCTAGATATGACTGACATCCGCCAACACCATCTGTCGGGAGAACCAAACATTCATAGACATATCCAAATTATCTAAACACTAAGATACAATATGTACAACACCAAACCTCATTACTGCTCATAAAAATGAAATAACTATCAAACCAAAATCGTATATCAAGTTACGAAAGAAAAAGGTCACTTAAAAAAATATCTCTAGCCCAAATCCCACAATAAGATCATGGAGCATCTAATAAGTGAAATGAGTTTAACTATGGGGCATACAAACCCCAAGAGTAAAAACGTAAGCTATAATAGATAGATCTGAAATAGTAGCTTCCACAAGCAATGTGAAGGCTCACCTCATCAATAGAATCCACAAAAATGAACTTGTCAGCCACAAGTTTCACCCTTTGCAACAATATCTTCATTGACATGCAAGTAAGGAGTGAGCTATATATAAATATAACCCAGTAAGATCCTTGAATCGCTACTTTAATACCCGTGAAAGAAGAGTTATAAAATACATCTGCACAACGGATATACATATATAATATACACAAGAATATACTTCATAATATAAGGCTCAAAAAGCTCAAACAAATGTTCAAAAAGGTTCACTACATGTCTCAATTGGATCCAAACTTAACGTTTTTCATAACAACAGTGAAGGTGATCAACCCATCATATCACCAAGTCCATGGCTGCATGTATTATGCTTTAAAAGTATGCTACGATAGTGTGTACAAAGCCTCTAACATATTATGGAAGCATAAAATATGTCCCTAACATATTACGATAGCTATGTATAGTATGCCCCGTGTAACCATATCACAATTATGCAGAAAGATATCAAGCATCACACCACATTCAACTTATAAAAATATTTGATATTCTTCACAAAATAGCATTTGTAGGGTTGATCGAATGACACTAGTTCTGTCAAGCACACGTTTGTCCTAACACATGCACTAGGCAGAGAAAATATATTTTTCAAAGCATGCTTGAAAAGCAAGCATTAAAGCTTAAAGTCTTACTTACCTTATTAATGACAAGTACTCCAACCTTGCAAGGCATATAACACAAACCAAACAACCTTAAATGACTTCAATCTATACAAAATAATAGTTATCAGTATCAATTATGCTGGTCAAACTCAAGTCTCAGTCCCTACCTTCAAGTTTAGAGCTAAGCCTTAATATCTAATACCTTAGACTATAAATTAAAAGTAAAAGTATCCTTAATCTCACTGAACACTTAATTGGTGAAAATTCTAATGAATATGTTAATGCTTTGTTTCTCCAAATATTACACAAACTCCGTACAAATAAACTGAGGTGAAAACCTAAAAAGTGACTTCAAACAACAGTTGCAATATAGAGACTGCACTCTTACCAATAGTTTCTATATATATATATAATTTAAACTTACAAGAGCACATAACAACAAGAAAATTTAATACCTAAAATTATCACCCAAAGAGTGTATTAAGATCAAGTTAATTTTGTGTATGAACTTCCCCGAATTCTCCTAAAAGAAAGGAACAAATCTGCCCTAATTTTGTTTTGTTGATGTGCAACAGAACAGGGAAAAATGGTTTTCTAGTCACTTCTTCCTTCTTTTTTTAAATTCTTTTAATAAAAAATATCAGTGGTTAAAATTACCAATTAATCCTTCATTAAAAATAAGGGTTATTACATTCTCCCCAACTTAAAATAATGTTCTCCCTCGAATTAGTGTAGAATCATACCTGAATTGCCAAATAGGTAGGGGTATCTATCTCGCGTGTCCGCCTCGGATTCCCAAGTAGTCTCTTCAGTTGGGTGATTGTGCCATAACACTTTCACTGAAACTATCTTCTTCGACCTTAATCGTCGCACTTGCCTATCCAGAATAGATATTGAACCTTTCGTATATGCTAAATTCTCATTAAGCTCTACATCTTCTAGTTTAATATTAAGGCTATCATCACGAACATATCGCCGAAGCATAGACAGGTAAACACAGGATGTACATAACTCTTTTCATAGGAAAAACTTTCAAAAATACCTTTTCGCCCTACATGAACTCTACATCACAGACTTTTTTATTTGCAAAAGATTTCTATTTACTCTGTGTTGTCTGAAGCAATTCTCGTATCACTGCAACTTTTTCTAAGGCCTGTTGAACCAAATTTGGATCTAGTAATTGTAATTCGCCAGGTTCAAACCATCCAATAGGTGATCGACACTTATGACCATATAGAGTCTCATAAGGTGCCATTTGTATACTTGATTGGTAGCTATATTATAAGCAAACTTTGCCAATGGCAACTGGTATCCCAATGTCCACCAAAATCAGTCTTACAAGCCCTAAGAATGTCCTCCAAGATCTAAATAACCTGCTCAAATTGTCCATCAGTTTGGGGATGAAAAGTTGTACTCAACTCAACTTATAATCCCAATGACTTCTGGAAAGACTTCCAAAACTTAGTAATGAACTCAGCACCTCAATTTGATATTATTAAAATAGGCACCCCATGAAGTTGAACTATCTCTCGAAAGTAAATGTCTACTAACTACTTTGCAGTATAAGCAACCTGAACTTGTATAAAATAGGCAGATTTTGTGAGTCTGTCCACAATTACCCAAACTGAATCATTCTTCTTGAAAGTATTCGGCAACCCAATAAACAAAGTCCATAATAATATTTTCCCACTTCCACTCTAGGATAATCAAGTTTTGCATTATTCCACCATAATTTTTATGTTCATATTTGAACTGTTGGCAATTCAAGCAACCAGTCACATGCTTCAAAATATCAACCTTCATACTTTTACAATTGTACAAACCACGCAAGTTTTGATACATCTTTGAAGCACTTGAATGGATGGAGTATCGCGAGATATGAGCCTATTTGAATATTAGCCATTTTACCTCACCCACCATATGAATACACAATCTACCATGTCAACGCAAAATGCCCTCGCCATCGATCGAGAATGACTTCATGCCTCCACTCGGTACTCGATCTTGTAATATAGCAAGTTTGGGATCATTATATTGACAAGCCTTGGTTTCTCCAACTAAGGAAGATTATGCCACAATACCTACAAGAAACTTGTCATGCAATGTATGATCAATTAGAAATCTCTGATTGGATAAAGACTGAATATCCCAAGCCATAGGTTGTTTGTCAACACCAATCCAGGCCAAGTTGCCCATAGACTTTCTACTCAAGGCATTTTCCACCACATCGCCCTTTTGAGATGATACAAAATAGTAAGGTCATAGTCTTTAAGTATCTCCAACCATCATAGTTGCCTCAAATTCAGATCCTTTCGCTTGAAGATGTATTGCAAACTCTTGTGATCAGTATAGACTTCACACGGCTCACCATAAAGGTAGGGACGCCAAATCTTAAGTGTAAATATGATTGCGGCCAATTTTATATCATGTGTTGGATAATTCTTCTCATGAATCTTCTGCTGTCAAGAAGCATAGGCCAGTACTTTACCATTATGCATTAAGACACATCACAATAAATTATGAAACCATCATGGGTAAGGTCAAAATAGGAGTAGTAGTAAATGCAGTCTTTAAATTTTGGAAACTCTCTTCATATCTATCTAACCACTGAAAAATCACACCTTTTTTAGTTAAATGTATCAAAGGAGCAGTTATCCTTGAGAAACACTCTACAAAATGTCTGTAATATCTAGATAGTCCCAAGAAACTGTGTATCTTCGTAGAAGTATTAGGTCTAAGGTTGATCCCGAACAACTTCTACCTTTCTTGGGTAGACTTGAATCCTATCTTGTGACACCACATGTCCTAAAAAGGGAAATTTTCCCAACCAAACCTCACATTTTGATAACTTAGCATAAAGTTTTTGTTCCTTAAGTGTCTGCAATACCACTCTCAAATGATGTTCATGCTCAGCCTCATCTCGAGAGTAGACCAAAATATCATCAATGAATACAATCACAAACTGGTCTAAGCATGGCTTGAATACCCTGTTCATGAGGTCCACAAATGTTGTAGGTGCATTAGTCAATTCAAAATACATCACCAAAAATTCAAAGTGTCCATACCTAGATCAAAAGGTTGTCTTTGAGATATCTTCAATCTTTATAAGTTATCTTTGAGATATCTTCAGTCTTTATAGGTTGTCTTTGAGATATCTTCTGTCTTTATTCTCGACTGATGATAACCTAATCTCAAATCAATTTTGGAAAAGTGAGTAGCACCCTGCAGCTAATCGAATAGATCATCAATACAAGTCAACAAGTATTTATTCTTGATTGTTGCCTTATTCAACTGCTTATGATCGATAAACATTGTCATCACGCCATCTTTCTTTTACACAAATAACACTAGAGAACCCCAAGGCGATATGCTAAGCCTAATGAACCCCTTATCAAGTAGCTCTTGGAGGAATACATTCAATTCTCTCAACTCAGCTGAAGTCATATGATATGGAGGAATAGAGATAGGTTGAGTGTCTGACACTAAATCAATACTGAACTTAATTCTCTCATTGGAGGTAGCCCAAGTATATCTTCTGGAAACATATCAACAAATTCTTGCAAAACTAGAATGTTATCGACAATAACATCCTCCCCCGAGTATTATGGACAGTAGCAATAAAACCAAAGCACCCATGATTAATCATTTGGTGTGCCTTTACATAAGATATTATCTTTCCCCGTGTAAGAGGAGTGATGCCTTTCCACACTAAATATGAATTTCCAGTGAAATAATTAAAATGTAAAAGTTTAGCATAACAATAAACCAAAGCATAACATGATACTAACCAATCCATGCCTATAATTAAATAAAAGTCAGATAGCGACAACTCTAAAAGAGAAACTATTGTGTCCTTGCCCTGCACAGATATAACACAGTCTCTATACACTCTATTCATTGATTCTCTCTTACTGGAGTCATAACCATATATTGCATATTAATAGTCTCAACTCGTCATTCTAAAGATACAGCTAAAGAGAGGGATACATATGAATACGTAGAACTAGTATCAATAAGAGAATATGCCTCATGAGAATTGACAGTAATAATACTTGTGACTATAACATTAGATACCTCAACATCCATTTTTTCCATAGCAAATAATCTTGGTAGTCTACTTGATCCCTGAGCAACCTGTTCACTCTGTCGACCCTGTCCACGAGTACCTTTTGGAGCGGCCCTAGGTTTAACCTGAGCCTAAATATCTACCACATTCCTCTGGACTTGTTTAGTAGCTTAACTAGTACCAGAATCTCCCCTAGGACAAAATATAATTGGGTGAAAAATTTTGAATTAGATCATGCTACTTTGAAATCTGATGGTGTTTTTCGTAGCAGTCCAAGGGGTTGGTTTACATTTGGGCATGCTTTGTTTGCTTTGTTCTTCTTCTTCAGACACATTTAACATGGTGCTGGAACCTTGTTCAGAGATGTTTTTGCTGGTATTGACCTAGATTTAGATGCTCAAGTTGAATTTGAATCATTCCAAAAACTTGGCAATCCAACTACAAAAAGACAGGCAGCTTGATACAACATTTCTTTGGTATCTTTCTTTTGCCCTTATTTTCTTTCTTTTACTTTTATTGATATAGGGTACAAGAGAAATCTTTATTTGAATCAAATTCATTTTACTCTTGTTTGTTCTTTATCTGGAAGATGATTAAAAAAAAATATGGCCTCTTTCACCACAAGTAAATCAAGGACCACCAATACCAAAACACCAATCGCTATAATTCCTACCACAATTAGAACACCTTGGATGTTGTCTGGAATGGGAGGAATTATTACCCTTCTTCTCCATCTATTGTTGACCTTTTCTAGTTGGATAACCACTCTTAGAAGATTGCACCACCAACTCTAACTGAGTAGGTCTAGATTTCCCATGATGAAATCTACTCTTGCCTCTAGATGGAGCACCACTAAATCCACCTATATTATGTGTCTTTTTTTCTCGCTCAGTTTTCTCCATCTTTCAATAGGACTCACAACAAAGAACAGTGTCAACCACATTTGAATATGTACCATTTCGCACATCTCGTATCACAGGACCATGATAATGGTGCTTTAGTCCATTCATAAATATTCTCACTTTCTCCCTTGGACTTGTAATAAAAAATGGGACATACTTGTACAATTTAGTGAATTTGTCTTCATACTCTATAACTGTCATATTGCCCTGACACAAATCATGGAACTGACATCTCATATCATCTTGTTTGTTCAATGAAATAAAGTTATCCTTGAACATTGTTGAAAACTCTAACCAAGTGATTGGTGGTGACCCTATTTGTCTACCTCTCAGAATAAAATTCCATCATGCCTCTAGAGATCCTGAGAACATAAAAGTGGTAAATTCCACAATAGAAGTTGGTGTCACATCAAACTTTGGTGGCTTAAGGTCCATGAAATTCTTAAGATCTTTAGGTTGACTAGAAGTTACAACTCGATGAACAAATTATTAAGGGGTCAAATGCGGTGTCGGACTCGCATCAACATTCAACTGAAAGTGTTCTTGTGTTTGCGCAGTAGTCTGAGGAGGTGGGATTCCACCTTGATTAGGCATGAATGCCTCTAACATATTCAATAATCTTATCACAACATCTATAGGTAAAGCGATAGTAGGTGCCACAACTGACACTATTTGTGGAGCATCCTGAACAACTTGTTCCTGTACTTGCTCTAGGGCAACAGCTAGGGTCTTTCCCCATTAATAACTCATGATTAAGGAGTAGAAGGTGCCCTAGTAGGATTAGACCTACCTTGACTGCCACTAGAGGTAGTACCATGTCCCCCAACACATCCAACAGCTGCATTAGATCAAACGATAAAGAAAGAGCCATACTTCTTAGACATCTGTGAAAAATATTCAAAAGTTAAACTTGATTCAACTTAATGCATGAATAAGGAATAAAAAGAGACTACATCCTAAATGCTTAGTAGTCTCAAGGTCATAAGTATGTGTGCCTACCTACCCATGATCTATATTCTACAAAACACTGCTCAATGACTTAGGACCTAAAGCCTAGGCTTGGATACCAACTTTTTCACATCCTAAAATACACCGTAGATGTGACTAGTACCTGCCAACACCATCTATCGGGAGAACCAAACTTCCATACATACATGTGTCATGACCTAACCTTTCAGGTCATGATAGTACCTGTTAGATCCCACCTACATGCTAGCTAGCCCAATACCCATGGTACTTGTCCTGAATCTCTAATCATAAAGATACTAGCAACATATAAACATACCCAACACAATCTACCCAGGACCTGGAATCCACCTGTGCAGAGCTACTATAAACTCAAAACCAAAGTAAGAAAATATATACATAGCCATAAATATAATCTAGAATGAGCTCCTATATATACAAGCCAAAACTATAATGTACAAGGCCAGTGTCTGAATACAAAAGATGACCCAGACAATATAAAGAGACTATAAGATATCTCAAAGTTGTTGATGCATACAAAATGTCTCTTGTAGCAGCTACCAAGCCCCTATCCCAATGCTCAAGGTCTGGACATGCACCAAGAACAGATGCAAAAATATAGGGGTGAGTATCGGTGAAAAGCGCCTAGTAGGCTTCATCGGTCGATTGAGTGAAATATAGTAAATACAGTAACAATAAATGTAATGCAATACTACAGTGTCAGCTATCTACACTCAAGTCCAAAGATAAGCATCTCTAGAGAATCACAAAACCCTCATGGAACAACCCAACCAATGTGCAATAATAACGGTTGATGGGACCCGAAGGTAAGTGTCATTTATGTCTATTGCATCAGAAGCGCTCACCTGAGAAAAACTAGGAGAATGATCAGGAGGGTCATTACAACATCCAAATTATTTAAGCACTGAGATATCATATGTATAACACCAAATACTAGGGGCTCATATGTTAGTACATGTCTGCTCTAATATGAACTGGAGTCTAAGTTCATAGGTTTAGACAAGATTAGTGAAAAAATTGAATGGCTCCGAAATTTCTTAGAGGACATTTTATTTTGGCCCAATTTAATGGCTCGTATAGCATACATTGTGATAGTCAAGCGACAATAGAAAAGAGGCTAGGAGCATTATGTATATGTCACAACCCAAAATTGGATCGCGTTTAATGAGAATAAAACTAAAGCAAAAACAACACAACACTTAATTTAAATCTCAAAACCTGGAGTCAAGAGTACAAGAGAATCTAAAAGTAGTACGAATGAGTAAATACAAAGTTGTCTCAAAAGGAAATACATAATTCTCAAATAGATAACAATAAGATGAAGTCTAAAAGAAACATTGATGACTCGAAGTTTGAGTCTCACCGTTGAATCTGAATAAAACAATAAACTCCGCACAAAAGATCAACTACTCTGTGGGAGTCCTTATGCTCGATCTACGAGGAGAAAACAAAATTGGGGAGTACACCAAAATATACCTAGTAAGTTCAACCTATGTATATATATATATGATTAAAATAGGATAACAGTACTAATCATTGATGCATGCACAACTAATGTATGAATGCAATGCATAAGGTGGAATCACAACCACCTTAGGGGTTGGTATATACATCTACTAAGCTAAGGCTACCAGGTAGAACCCATGGGGGTCTCGTCAGACCATATACCAAAATCTCTCAACCATCACAATATCTCAATCTCTTCCTTGCTACCTCAGCATAGTCAAGGGATTTTAAAAAGTGGTACTATCTCTCCCTTGCCACTTTAGCATGGTCAAGGGGTTTTAGAAAAGGTAGTACAATATCTCAAAAGTGGTACATCTCACCCTTGCTACCTCAACATAGTCAAGGGGTTTTATGAAAAGTAATATAGTATCTCAACCTTGCCACCTCAGCGTGGTTAAGGGGTGGTACAGAGGCATTGTGAGATGAATGTATGTCAATGCCATAATATCAACATATATAACATTAATATAGAAGAATACCAATAACTAACCATCATAGAATCAGGGAAAATAATATCAAGAGTCACAACTGGTACCACAAGTTATCAATACGTCTCAAATCACCACACTCTCATCAATAACCAAGTATACCAATGATACTGAACTTCATAAGTCCCATAATATGTACATGATTCCCAAAAGTATATCAAATACCATCCAATAATCACAAAACTTCCCAAATGATATCACAAGTTTCATATTATAACAATATTATTCAAACTATCTCAAATCTCAAGAGTATATCTCAATTTACCAATAGAATCATAATTACTCCAGTTCCAAATATGTCATATATCGCATTTTTGTCAAAATACTATCACATCAATCCAAATACTCATGAAGCAATCAAAATCTTGCAAATATTATATAATAACATCCAATAACTCAAATCCAGTCCCAAAAAGGTTAGTTGAACCTACCTCTATGCTGAAATCGCACTCAAACTATGCTTCTAGTAGCTGAAAGCCTAAAAAATGATCTTGAATCACCTAACCACTATCAAGAATAGATCATATGCATCAAGAGATGAATTTTGATACCCATATTGGCATGGATTAGGTTTAGGAGGAAATGTCAAAATTAGGGCTAAAATTCAAAATTTTCAAATCTGGAAATTACCTCAAGAATATGATTCTACGCGAGAGGAGTTTGTAGGTGAAAATTCCACTAAAATTGAGCTCAAATTGAGGGAGAAATCAACAATTAAAGTTTTCAATTCATAGATAAGAAAAACCCAATTTCCAACATTAAGAATCATGAAATTCAAGACAAAATCAAGATAAACGTAATGGAAATTAATTAATTTGGTGAAAGAAACACTTACCCAAGAGTTTTCCAATAAAGGCCTCGTCAAAATCGCCCCAAGAAAGCTTGAAAGTGATGAAAATGGTGAAAAATAAGGTTTTTACGTTTAAAAATTGTTCAGGAAAGGACAATACTCCACGAACGCGGATGGGCCTCCGTGAACGCGAAGAGAAATACTGAAAGAACTCTGCAAACGCAGAGAGAGGGCTGTTGATGCTCTGTGAACACGAAGGTCAAAATTCCAAGACCTCCGCGAACGTGGCCTGCTCTTTCGCGAATGCAGAGTACAAAGAGGGGATGCACCAGAAACCAAAAAATAAACAAAATTTAAAGCTCGGAATGGACCCTGGGATCCATTTGGAAACCAAAATACACAAACCAAATATGTATCATACCAAAAATGGTAATTTGGACTCAACGAAACTATCAAAATTTGATTTCGAGGTCTTCTTGACACATTTGCCGACAAAACTCAATAAAACTAGTTTAAAATTCAATATACCAAAATTGCCCTAGGAAACTCCAAAAAATACAATGAAGTCATTTCTAGCATTAGTTTCACCATCTAGAACTACTAGAATTGTCAAAATTTCGATCCGAGCTTCCGAACTCTGAATGTTGACCAAAGTCAAACTTTGGCTCTAGAAACAACTGAAAATGCAACTTTGGGTTCAAAATCTTCGTTTTAACTCTAAATTTAGTTTTGTAAATTCTCCTAGACTATATTTGACGTTCTAGAGCTAATGGAATTGACAAATTTCTGATCTGAACACCCGAAACTCAAAATAGTACAAAAACTCACTTTTTTAATAACCTAAGCTTTCAAAAATGCCAAAACTTATATTTTTTACTTTTAAAACACAGGATCCCATTTCCAACATCACAGATATATCAAAATAGGTCTAAAGCAACCTACGGAAGGGCAAAATAGTAATTTTCACATAAGCTCAAAAATGACCAAGAAAGTCATTACATCATTCACCACTAAAAGTAATGTTCCTCCTCGAACATAAAGGAAAAAGAAGTACCTGAAGCCTCAAAAAGGCTAGGATATTTGGCCCGCATATTTGATTCCAACTCCCAAGTATCCTCCTCAACAGGACGGTGTCACCACTGAACCTTCACTATGGGTATATCCTTAGACCGTAATCTCTGGACCTGCCTATCCAATATAGTTACCGGCTCCTCATAAGATAAGCCTGAACCCAACTCAACTGAATTGTAAGAAATCATATGTGACTCATCTGGAATATACTGGCAAAGCATGGAGACATCAAATACAGGATGAACTATTGGTAGTCTCAGTGGCAATGCTAACTCATAAGAAACCTTACCAACCATCCTCAAGATCTCAAATAGGCCAATAAACCTAGGGTTGAGCTTTCCTTTCTTCCCAAACCTCATCACACCCTTCATGGGTGATACTTTCAGCCACACACTATCTCAAAACATAAACTCTTGAGGTCTAGTCCTCTTGTCGGCATAACTCTTCTAGTGGCTCTGGGCTATCAACAACCTACTTTGTATCAACCGGACCCAATCCATATCATATCTAAGCAAGTCAACACCCAACACATCAGCTGAACTTGAATCAAACCACCCAATAGGCAACCTGCATCTCCAACCATATAATGCCTCAAAAAGTGTCATCTGAATACTGGAATAATAATTGTCGTTGTAAGCAAACATCACCAAGGGAAAATATTAGTCCCATCGAGCCCCAAAATCTATCACACATGCCTGAAGCATATCCTTTAACACCTGAATAATGTGCTCGGACTGTCCATTAGTATGAGGGTAGAAAGTTAAACTAAATTCTAAATGTGTACCCAAACCACGAAGTAGTGAACAAAGATCCTCTATCTGACACTATAGACAGCAATAACTCATACAATCTAACAACATCCCAAATGTACAACCTAGCCAACTGGTCTGCACTGTATCTAGTATTTATCAGTAGAAAGTGAGCCAACTTAGTCAACAGATCAACCATCACCCAAACTGAATCAAACGTATCCAAGGCCATGGGAAAACCTATAACAAAATCCATCATGATACGCTCCCATTTCCACTCAGGAATAGGCATCATTTGCGTCAAACCTTTAGGCCTTTGGTGCTTATATTTGACTTGTTGAAAGTTCAAGCACTTTACCACAAACTTAGCTATGTCTCTCCTCATCTCAAACCACCAATAATGTTGCTTTAAATCATGATACATCTTCACACACCAGGATGGATTGAATATCCAG
The DNA here is from genome assembly GCA_038996855.1 of Solanum aculeatissimum. Lineage (NCBI taxonomy): Eukaryota > Viridiplantae > Streptophyta > Magnoliopsida > Solanales > Solanaceae > Solanum > Solanum aculeatissimum. The sequence goes on from JBCEWC010011082.1 coordinate 12,814, forward strand.
CATAATGAGCTTCCTCCAATATCAATTTAACCCAATCTCCTACCTTAGGAACACAAACTCGACCATTAATCCTTAATATGCCCTCAAAATCAATAGTACTCGCCTTTGCTTTACCGCTCAACACCTTTTCATGAATCAAGCACAATCAAGCATTATGAAAATGGTGAGCACATACCGAATCAAACAACAAAGACCTAGCCTCCACAAAGGATAAAATACTCTGAGGAAGACAAATATCCTCCAAAGCTAAGGGTCTCTCCTCCACCCTCAAGACTGCCAAACTCCCCATACTAGAGGTTTTCTGGCTCAAAACATTTTCCACTACATTGGCCTTGCCCTAGTGGTATAGAATAGAGATGTCATAGACTTTTAACAACTCCAACCACCTACGCTGTTTCATGTTCAAATTAGGTTGAGAAAAGATGTATTTAGGACTTCGATGATCTGTAAAGATCTCACAAAGCACCCCATAAAGATAATGTTGCCACAACTTCAATACAAACACCACTGCAGCCAACTCTAAATCATGGGTCAGGTAGTTTCTCTCATGCACCTTCAACTATCTAGAAGAATATGTTATCACCTTCTCTTTTTGCATCAATACTCCACCCAAACCCACTCTAAAAGCATCATAATACACCACAAAAGGCATTCCCTCCTTGGGCAAAGCAAGAACAAGTGTTGAGGTCATTAAATATTTGAGATTTTGAAAGCTAGCCTCACACTAATCCGACCACTAAAAAGCCACATCCTTTTGAGTAAGTCTAGTCAATAGGGTTGTTATAGAAGAGAATCCTTGCATGAAACACTGATAATACCCAGCCAAACCAATAAAACTTCATATCTTAGTAATAGATGTTGGCTTAGCCCGCTCACAAATTATTTCTACCTTGGTTGAATCTACCATAATACCATATTTTGTCACCACACACCCAAGGAAAGCCAAAGCTCACACTTTGAAAACTTGGCATATAACTTCTCCTCCCTCAACCTCTGAAGTACAATCCTTAAGTGTTGCACATGGCCAGACTCACTCTTAGAGTAAACAAAAATATCATCAATAAACAAAATCACAAATATATCCAGATAAGGCTTAAACACTAAGTTCATCAATTCCATAAAAGTGGCTAGAGCATTATTAACCCGAATGATATAGCTATGAACTCATAATACCATAATAGGTCCTGCATGTTGTCTTCGAGATGTTAGACTCCTAAACACTCAACTGGTGATATCTAGACCTCAAATCAATCTTGGAAAACACTGAAGCACCCTACAATTGATTGAATAAATCATTAATATGAGGCAAAGGATATTTGTTCTTGATGGTCACTTTGTACAACTAAAGATAATCAATACATATTCGCATAGTGCCATCATTCTTCTTCACAAACAAGATGGGAGAACCTCAGGGAGATACACTCGAACAGATGAACACTTTCTTCAACCAATCCTCTAAGTGCTCCTATAGATTCTTCAACTCAGTCGGAGCTATCCGATAAGGGGCAATAGAAATAGGCTTAGTACCTGGCTCCACATCAATAGAAAAATCAATATCACGATCTAAAGGTACACCTAGAAAGTCAATCAAAGAAAAATCTATGAACTCCCTTACAAATATGTTGGTCTCCAATGATGGTGACTCCTGAGAACAGGCCCGAACATGAGCCAAATATGACAAGCATCCCTTATCCATCAATCTACAGGCATGCATATAAGAAATCACCCCTTTGTGGTAAGAACTAGGTGTACCAATCCATACTAACTATGGGAAATCCGAACAAGATAAAGCCACTGTCTTCACATAGAAATCAATAATAGTATGATGAGGCGACAACCAATCCATACCCAATATCACATCAAAGTCAACCATATCTAACAATATCAAATCACCAATAGTATATCTCCCCATGAAGGTGATAATACAACCTCGATACACCCAATTCTCCACTAAAGACTCACCTACCATGGTGGAAACACAAATAGGCTCAGCAAGAAGCTCATATATAATAGCAAGATCCGTGGAAAAATAAGTTGATACATATGAATAAGTGGAGCCTGGATCAAATAAAACTGAAGCAGTGACACAGTGGAACCATACCTGTAATGACAGCATCAAAGGCCTCTCCCTCTGCCTGATTCAGAACTACGTAGAAAACTCTGCACCCCTGCTAGTTTGTTAGCCTCCACGGTCTCCACCTATCATTGCGCCTCAAGCTCCTGTAATACCACCCCTCATTCCCTAAGAGATGTCTCTTATAGCTGATGCTGGGGTTGGATGGGACCCTAAAGCTTGAGTGAAAGGTGCACAATATGGATAATGCCTAGCTAAATGCCCAATCTCATCACAACTATAGCAAGCTTTGATGTCCTATCTCTGAGATGACTGTCCTAAAATACCACCACGCCTGGCTGCACTAGAAAAGTTATCACGACTCGTATGAATAGGCCTAGATTTGTCAATACTATCAACTGCCAGAATGGTTTCATGGACTGCGCCGCTCTGATGGCCTTATCTCTAAAAATCTCTATCTCGTGGTGTGTGCCCACCAAATTGTCCATGATGGCAGAATCTCTTCCCGCCCCCTATCATCCATGTCTAATATGCTTAATCATGCGAGCGTGATCCAACACACATTGGAAAGTGCCATCATCTAAAACCAAAGAAGTTGTGGCCTCTTGAAGGTATCCCTTCAATCCCTTGGTGAAGCACCAAATCCTCTCAAACTTTGTAGGGATACTAAACAAGGCATACTTGGACAACTCATGAAATTTAGTGTCATAGTCAGATACTGACATGGATTCATGTTGAAGCCTGTCAAGCTTATCTCGGTTACTGCTTTGGAGGCTATACGAAACAAACCTCTCTAGGAACACCTCAATAAATTACTCCTAGGTCATAACTAGTGATACAATTGGTCTACGAGCCAAAATTGACCTCCATCACTCCTTTACTAATCCAGTGAACTGATAAGAGGTATAAGAAACTCCATGTGACTCCAGGATAGCCAAATTACACAACTGGTCCTGGCACTCCGATGAGAAATCATAGGCCCTATCATTAGGTATACCATCACATTTAGGGGGATCCAACTGAAAAAATCTCTTGAAACTCTTTTGCTCAGCAATAGACATAACAAGACTAGAAGAAGACGGTGGCACCATAAATTGGGATGGTGCATAGACAGTGCAATAGACATCCCATGAAGCTGTGAACCAGAACTCGACTGAGGAGTCTGAGGCAGAATAATAGAGGCCATAGGAGATTCCACCGAGGTTGAAAAAGGACCAACATGAATCATAGCTGGATCAGTTGGATACCGACACTATAGGAGCTAGTGCATCAAGAATAACATAAGTCGGAGAAGCTCCCTCAAGTTGGGCTAATGCTCCAAGAAGTAGCTCCTGAACTGAGGGCATATTATCGGGGGTTGATGATGATGGGACGAGATCTATAGGTCCCTCTGACTCATACTCTAGCTCTTAAAAAGTTGATCTAGTCTTACTCTGAGTAGAGTTGCCCTTCTAGCACATCTTCAACCCCTGGCCCTAACACAAGCCCTACCTCGACCATGAGTGGGGGCCATATCTACTGGCTCAAGCTCTCTCACTGCCCATCAGGCTCTAGTAATCTACATCTGTACAAAAGGAGCAGATTAGATGCATTTCAAAACAGTCCCAAAGATGGGTATGGACATCTACATACCGATCTGCGAGACTCTACTAGATACCTTACTCTTGACTCACAAGCCCGATAATCCTAGAGCTCTGATACCAAATATGTAACAACCCAAAATTGAATCGCGACTAATAAGAATAAAACTAAAGCAAAAACAACACATGACTTAATTTAAATCCCAAAAACCTGAAGTCATGAGTACAAGAGCATCTAAAAGTAGTATGAATGAGTAAATACAAAGTTTTCCCAAAAGGAAATACATAGTTCTGAAATAGATAACAATAAGATGAAGTCTAAAAGAAATATCAATGACTCGAAGTTTGAATCTCACCGCTGAATTTGGATATAACAATAAACTCCGCACAATAGATGAATTACTTTATGAGAGTCCCTATGCTCAATCTTCATGGAGGAAACAAAGTAGAGGGAGTACACCGAATTGTACCCAATAGGTTCAACCGACTGGGTTAGAGAAATTTGAGAGATAAGTAATAATAGAGAATCCTATCACCTGCTATAAAAGGTTAGTACACAAT
>JBCEWC010011083.1:0-17028 GCA_038996855.1 Solanum aculeatissimum
TTGGTCATACTATACTTGTCATATGCATTGCATGCCCGCATACTTAGTGCTTAATTGTGCTAACCTATATTCTTGTCGAGATGTTCTAACCATATAGGACTGAGGGTGATTATTACATTCTACCGGACAACGCTTGACATCTTGTTGAAGACTTGCTAGTGGTGATCCCTCTTGTTCAAGGGTGATACCCACCATCTATCTATCACTTTAGTGTATGTGTTTATTTCTATGTCTTAAGGGTGAGCCTCAAACTAGTCGAGGCCCCGCTTATCTATGAAGAGGCATTGTTGGACAAATCTATACTCTTGTACGTTTGACTTGTATGTTGGATATTTAGTTATGTAATATGATGCTATTTAGCTTCGTTTATGATCATTTCCTCCTGCTATGATATTGACTTGATGATGGGCATTGTGAATGGCTATGTGCTTATGTGGAAGGTCCCATAATCCTGGTGTTCCCTCATAGTGGAATCCTATTTCCCCTTGTCCGTAGAGATTATTACTATATGCTATGTGTAAGCATGCTTGTCCCATCCCCGTTATTGTCCCCATAGCTTGAGTCCCAAGTCCCGAATCCCTTAGAGATTATGTGTTATGTGTTTAGCTTTCGTGTTCCCGAACCGATAATGCGTGTAATGATGCTATGATGGCTTGATTGAGGGTCTTCGGGTCCTCTTTTTCCATGTCACATCTAGGCCCCCTATTCGGGTCGTGACACATGCCAAACAATGTGCATCCTTAACAAACCCTCGTTTTGCCTCATCAACATGAGCCACACTACCCATTGATAGTCTACTGAGATCATTGGCTATAACATTTTCCTTTCTCGAAGGATATTGCACACTCATTCCATAACCTTTGAGGAGTTTGAGCCACCTTCTTTGCCTCAAATTTAGGTTTCTTTAGATGAACATATATTGTAAACTCTTATGGTTGCTGAACACATTAACATGCACCCCATAAAGATAATGATGCTAAACTTTCTAGGCAAATACCACAACCGCTAATTCATGATCATGGATTGGATAATTTCATTCATGTACCTTTAATAGTCTCAAATCATATGCTATGACCTTACCATTTCACATTATAATACAACCTAAAACAACACGTGAAGCATCACAATAACCACGAATCCATCCAACCCTTCTGATAGTATCAAAATAGGAGCCGACGTAAGACAATCTTTTAAAGTTTGGAAACTTTTCTCACATTTGTCCTACCATTAGAATTTCATCTTCTTTTGGGTAAACTTGGTCAGAGGTGATGCAATAGATGAAAATCCCTCAACAAACCTTCGATAATACTCAGCTAAATCCAAAAAGTTTCTAATGTACGAAGGGGACAATGGTCTAGGCCAATTCTTTACCAAATTAGTCTTATTTGGATCAACCTTAATCCCATCACCGGATACCACATGGACGAGGAATTCCACCTCTTTCAACTAGAACTCACACTTGCTAAATTTTACAAACAATTATTTATCCCTCAAGGTTTGAAGCACAACCCCCAAATAACCCATGTTCTTATCCTTACTACGAGAATAGATCAAAATGTCATCTATGAAGACCACTACAAATGAATCAATATAAAGCTTGGACACTCTATTTATTAGGTCGATGAACACTGCTAGAGAATTGGCTAACCCGAATTACATAACCATAAACTCAAGTGACCATAAATCATCTAAAATGTTATCTCAGAACATCACGCTCCCTTACCTTCAATTAATAATAACCAGAACGAAGATCAATTTTGGAGAAGTGGCTAGCTTTTTGCAATAGATCAAATAGAATCTATCCTTGGTAGTGTTTTATTATTTACAGTAACCTTGTTAAATTGCCAGTAGTCTATACATATTCAAAGTGTCCTATCCTTCTTTCTCACAAACAATACGAGAGAAACCCATGGGAAATGCTTGGTTGAATGAAACCCTTTTTCAATAAATTTTTCAACTGGTCTTTTAACTCATTTAATTTTGTCGGGGCCATCTGATATGGCGGAATTGAGATAGGTTAGGTATTAAAGAGGAGATCTATGCCAAAGTCTACTTTCCTTTCAGGAGGAATACCAGGTAAGTCTTTAGGGAAAACATCAAGAAATTCATTCACAATGGAAATCGACTCAAGAGTAAAAATGTTGGAATTGATTTACCTAACCCTCACAATATGGTAGATACACCCTTTGGAAATCAACTTTTGGACCTTTATATAGAAAATGAATCAATCTTTAAATGTTGAGTCATTACCGACCTATTCTAGAATTGGCTCATTAGGGAATTGGAACTTGACCCTCGGGTCCTTCAATCTATGAAGGGATATGAAGCATGTAACTAGACTATTCCTAGAATAATATCAAAGTTTAACATAGCAATTTCAACAAGGTCGTAAGGAATAACTGTATGTAAGACTGACATAGGACAATTTCAATAGAACTTTATGTTATACCTGACTCACCAAGGAGAGTATAGATTGTGAAGGCCTATAGTAAGATTACAGGACTCATATCAAACTTGGTGGCTAAGAAAGTAGTGGCAAATGAAAATTTGACATCCGAATCAAGTAAGTCATACACATCAAAGTTAAATACCTTTAACATATTAGTAACCACATTAGGAGTCTCCTCTACCCCTTGCTTAGCATGAACAACATAGAATTGATTATTATGTTATGTTCCACCTTATGGAGCCCTCTATTTCCCATGACCTCTTGGAGAAATCTATCCCTAGGGACAACCTTCTTGACCTCTATTTGCCATACTTGGACATTTTGATAGTTTATGGCTCATCTTACCACACCCATAGCAAGCACCAAAACCTATCAAACACCTTTCTCAATCTTTTGTCCCACATGTAAAGCACTTAGAAAAACCTTGTCCACTACCACCTTGAACCCTAGGGTATATCAACCTATCCCTATCAAATCGATGATTTGAAGCTTGAAATGACCCTTAACCTTGAAACCTTTGGCTTTTCTGAAAACAACCACTTTCATCACTTGATCTAGCATTTGAGAACCCACCTTCGAATGGAGACCTCTTGAAATCTCTCATCTTTCTCTCCTTGAGCTTCTTACCTTTACGTTTCTTGCCATATTAATGACCCTTTTGTTGTAGTACTTAAATTTAGTATTCTTTGGATGTACATGAATCTGTTAAAGGTAATAACTCTTGAAATGATTCTGTTAAGGCTATAACTTTGACAATGAATCTGGTTAACATTGGGATGTTTAGAACGAGCATAGTAAAGGTTGCATGGGTAATTGCACTATTAGACTGACACATATTACTATCTAAATATTTGATAAACCTATTGGGATATTTCCTACTGAGAAATATGTTGTATCCTAAAAACTTGGTTGTCTGTTATACTTTTGACAACCTGTTGAGATTCTGTATGGTATCCTACTTGTGTGTTGTATTCCTGGTTCTACAAGTTGACTTGTTTGGCCTTAGCCTATGGTTAGGCTAGTGATGTCCTAGACTTACATTATTCAGAGTCGGTAGTTGTAACGATACATACGGTGTGACTTAAAAGGCATAGATCCTTGTAGATCAACTTAGCAGACTTGAATCTTTATAACGTAGAGCCTCAATTGCTTGTTCCTAAGTTAGATAGAGAGATATCCATCTTATTCATAAGCATAACAATCTTCAATTCTTTGACAACCAAGTCGGATATCCCTCATATGTACTTGTTCATTCTGGAACAAGGATCAACAACCAAGGATGAAGTATATTTGGATAACTTAGTGAACTTGAGGGTATGCTCCCTTGCATTCATATTTCCCTATTTGAAGTTGATAAACTCCATCATCACCGCTTTCCTAAGTTCAAATGGGAAGAAAAGGTAAAGAAATGCAAGGTCTAAAACGTCCCAACCAATTGGACTTGCATTCACCCTCTCAAACATTTATTGAGTAAACCAAACTTGGTCCAACCCCTTAAGTTGATAAACTGTCAATTCTGCCTTTTCTTCTAAAGACACTCCCATGATGGCCAACACCTTATACACTTCATTAATGAACTCTTGAGCATCCTCATCTACCTTTGATCCATAGAACTCAGAAGGGTTTATGCAGGAAAATTCCCTCACCCTAGATGTTGGGGTAGGCACATGAGGAGGATTTGCAACCACACCTTGGTTGGATTGATTTGAGACAGCTTAGGCCAACAAATCAAAACTAACATGAAACTCATCATAAGTCACTGTTTCCTCCAGAGGGTGATGGGGATCTTGGTCTCTTTAAACTAGGACTTCTCCTAGAGGGGGTACTTTTCTTGGAGGCATTTTCTAGAAAACAAAATCACAAAGAAAAATTGTTATAATTTAGAAGTCTTAGAACACGTTCTAGGGAACGACATGAATCTTGAAAGAAGTGAAGATTCCTAAAATTCCTTTTAGCTCCTCTTCATAGATGTGGCATATTTCACACCCATCTACAAGACTCTACTTGAAGTAACATGTTGGACTCCCTGGGACAATTCAAAATCTTGTGTTCTGATACCAAGTTTTTCACGACCCAAGCTACGCTTTAGGTGCAACACAGAAAATGAGATTCCCAAGGGAACCTCAAACTAGCCTTCTTAGGATATCATAAGAATTCATAGGTAATGAGTGAATCACATAAGCAGGATCTAAGACATAAACAAAAGTTGTAGCATAGGAGACTAAGAAGTACTGAGGTCATAAGGTCCATACATCATGCCCAATAAGCCTCTAAGTAATAGATTAGGAGGGGGCTAAGTCATGTCCTTAGCTCACCCTTAATGAAATAAAAGATAGTTTCAAGATAGCCCAACCATAACATAGAATCTATAAGAGAGCAGGTTCCATCACCAAAGTATGAGGACTCACCCAAATAGTCTCTAAAGCAATATAGATCTAGCCATGAGGATGAGAAGGAGGATAGTCACCTGGCCCTATATTGTGAAATAAACTAGACATAAAGTATGGTTAGTACATTGGAATGTGCTAAGTATGTGGACATGGGATACAATAGTATGCATATGATACAGAACTAAGTAATACATGATCAAGGGGATAAGTAGAACAAAATTAAGGAAACGAATCAACATACCAATATACCACGGTGAAATGATATATGATAACATAATGAATCAACATATGTAGGAAGTCACCATAACCAACAATATGACCATACAACTATAACATAAAATTTTGGTGTGGCCCCTATATTAAAAAAAAGCGTTCACTAGCCAAGGTAGAACTCTACATGTCATAAGCTATGTAGAACCACCAGCAACCCATATTGAGAATCATAAATTCTATTGTGGCATGTAGCTGTGCAACAATGAGATTTAGTACTATGAGCCATGCCTCAACTACGCGTGTGCCTAATTCCAAGGTCCTCTCAATGCTAAGTCAACATCCAATAGAATATATAATATAGGCATGGAATTATACTCGTTATAATTCTCATAATCCATACTTGTTCCATAATCATAAGCTTGATCAAAATTTCATAGTTCAAAAATTCTTACATAGGAGTAGCTTATTTCATACCCAGTGTAAAGTGGGAGGTGTGCTCCCATTATCAGTACACCATTCGTTGTTATTGTAAAATGAGAGGTATTCTCCTATAATCAATACACCATTCATAAACATACTAGGGTCATAAGTCACCACTTAGAATCCTAAGTCTCCCTTAGAGATCTTAGGCCACCCTCAAGGATGCTAAAACCCTATTCATAAGCTTATTTGAAATCTTATACATGCATACTCATGATCATGTAATGAAACATAATAAAATAGCATGGGTTCACATTTAATAAGCTAAAAATAATGAGAGTAAGATAGATTTATGCATAACATAAAATTGAAGATAACTTAAATAAAAATTAAAGGAACCCAATCATAATTTCCATAAACATCAAGAGAATACATAAGAAAATTCATGTAAATCAAGTAATCCATATAATTTGAAGTAATTCATACATATTCTAATATATAATCGTAATCTACATCATAATGCAAATATTTGAGATCAAAGGCATGAAAACCCTCATAGATCATACTTGAAATTAGTAAAAATGATGAAAATAAGATGCTCTCCATGGGTGAAAGGTACCCATGAATGAAAACCCATATACCTTAATGAGGAATTTGAAGGAATGCAGATAAATTGAGCTTTAACTTGGCAGGTCTTCAGTGAATTTCATTGCTTGAAGAAGAATATAGCTTTGGAAAATATTTTGGGAGTGAATTTAGTGACTTCAATGTTGAAGTATGAAGTTTGAGTGAAAGAGCTTAGATAGGTTAGGGTAGTAATAAAAGGGTAATTTAGTCTAAAACCATCCAAAAATGGAACTAGGAATTAGAAAAAGACTAAATACCCTTAGGAACTCTAAAATTTTAACTAGATGGATCTCTGCATGAAGGGCCCACCATGACCCGTGATGGGGACTACGACCCATGTTGGGTATCATGGTGGCGTGACTTAGGAAAATAGAAGGGTGGCCTATAAGGGGTGACCTCTATGAGACCCCTCCATGAGCTATGGAGCATTTCATGGTGGGTCAACTACCCAAGGCAGCCTCGAACACTACTAAAGGTGCTACCAGAATACCCTTTTACAAGTCATGGTGAGAACTACGAGCCATGATGAAGGGTTTCACAGTGGGACACCTTCACAAATTTTCTAGAAATTTTCACTTATTAGGCTTGTTCTTGACTTCCAATGTATGGGGCCTTACAGTGCTCTTGGGCCTCTTAGCTAATGACTTATCCTGCCCAGCTTCCCTCACTTTCTAAACCTTCTTGACAAAATCAGTCACTTCATTAAAACTCTTAATTGCAGTAGTCATATGAATAGATAAAACTTGCAACTTGGGGTTCAAACCTTTAACAACCAACCAAATCCTCTCCTTCTTTATAGTCACCAACTGAATAGCATATTTTGACAAATCATGGAACTTAGCCTCATATGCAACTACAATCATGTTACCCTTCTTAGGTTCCATGAATTTATCTTTCTTGCGATCTCAAGGTATAGGGAACATACTTCTCTAGAAGTGATACATAAAACTAGGTCCACGTAAGTGGTGGTAACACTGGCGATAGGTATTCCATGAAAGCTCTCCACCACTGCTTGGTCTCTCTTTAAAGCTGGAAGGTCACAAACTCTATTCTATGCTGGTTCACAATACCCAACTTATGCAACCTCTCATAACAATCCAAAATGAACTCATAAGCATCCTTATCTTTTACCCTTGGAACACAAATGGCTTCAGCTTCAAAAACTTTGTCAACATCTCATGCTCTGTACCGATCATCATTAGGCCTAGAAAAGGGCAAAATAATGTATCATTACCCAAAGTTCTTCCCATATTATGGGTTGCAACTGTGATGGGGTAGGTGACAGGAACTTAGACGATAGGCACTGTGGTATGCCTCCAAAACTAACCAACCCACTCAGAAAAGTCATAACTTGTTGTCCAATTATTGGGTCCAAGGGAGGAAGTCCCATATTATCAACCTAAGCATTCTCTTCTACATTTTCATTTCCTCTACCTCAATCTCCATATTCTCCTCTATCTCTGCCTAGGGTGTAGGTTGGGCCTATCTTATTGGTACCTCCTCATCTTAGGCCATACACCTAGTGGGTGATACCTTCCTCTACCTCGACCTCTTTCTCATTCTCATTCTCTCATCGACCTCTACCCCTCACTGTAGGTTCCTCTACGAGTTCATTAGCATGAGTCACTAGTCTGCCACTATTGTAATACACATTAACCATCTGTGGATAGAGGAGTGTAAGAAGTTTGATGCTAATTTGGATTACAAGATAACAATTGGAATCCAGTCATAGCATGAAAAGATGAGAGAAAGGAATATATAAGAGGAATTTCCTAAAGTCCTGTAGCCTCTCAAAAAAAAGTACAAACATCTTCCTACCATTCTGCAAGATTCTCCTAGACTCATTTTATTACAATGAGATCAATGAACCAAAGTTTTGATACCAACTTTGTCATGAAGCCAAAAGGGCCGTGAGCGGCACCCATACTAACCCTCTGATAGGAAAAAATAATCTAATCCAACTAATTGAACTAGCATAATTTAGGTATTCAAATGTATGGATGATATTTTTTGTATAAAAAAGCAGGTTGAGTTTCTATGAACTTAAAAGAAATCTAATCAAACAACTACCAATTCTCAGAAACTGAAAGTCATTGTACCAAAACTCTAACTACAAGTCTAACACAAGGTGATGCAACCCTGAAAAACTAAATAATTAAATAAGTGAATGTTTGATTCTAATGAGCTAAGGACTAAGATAGTATAAGGATCCATGGCATCCCAAAATATGTTAGGTCACCCTTGAATTTTGAAATCAATGATCTCCTAACTGAGGTCTCTCTGTAGCTGCCTAAAGATGCTTTGTACTAAAAAAAAGAGAAAGTACAGTATCAGTACATATAACAAAAGTGTACTAGTAGGATCACACAACTATTCTAATAAATAAGATATATTATAGGCAACTAAAACATAGTAAATAACACATATACCGTAAAACACAAGTTTAAGATTCAAACTTAATATGCCAAATCCATGATCATCAAACTCAAGGCATAGTCAACAATAGTCCTCTTAAGGGATCCATACCCAAATAAGTTATGTTTTAAAATGTGACACCTAATCCAAAGATGTGTTAAAACATGATAGTCAATCCAAAGATGTGTCAAAATGTTACCCTCAATCTGATAATGTGTTAGAACGTGACACCTAATCCACAAACACAATCACAACCACAATAAACAATTCACAACTTGTCATGTTTAAATAGGTTCATTGCATGCAATTTGTTTATGAAAAATCATCATTTAGCTTTATATCATTATTCTCTTTTTTCACATACATGCAAGAAATACAATAAAATAGTTGACAAGAATATATCACACAAATGGGAACATTAAACTATCGACTACCTTGAATTAAGTCTTGACTGTATAGAATCCGAGCTTTTTTCTTTTCCCAAATCCGAGCTCATTCTTAGTCCGTAAATAATCCATAACAACATGCAATCAACACATTGGCCTAATTTACTTGGATTATAACAAAATTTTAACTCTTGGCAACTTTCATGATCATTTTTCCCTTACTAGGGCTTTTATCCATCATTAATTGTAGGTCTAAATCCTTTCCTTAATGGATTTCTCTAGAATCTAAGGTCTAGAAATCAAATTACAAGTTAAAAAAGTGATTAACTTATAATAAACAATGAAACTAGTGAAAAACTAGAGAGAAATAGCCCTAGATTATTTTTGTCTCTCGAGGAGGAAGTTAGAGAAACAAGAACGAATTTGAGACTTGATCACCATAATAGGAATAATCCCATAATGGTGGATGCATGAATATAGAAATTTCAAAACTGGTATTTCAACTCCCTTTATACAATACCCTCTCAAATCATGATGTTTTAAAATATACCCTTTGTGCCAAGATCTAATTTGGGAGTTCTACTCGCTAAATTCAGTTTTGTAAAGTCGTATAGGCTCTTTTTTGTCTTGGCTATAAACTTGAATGATCAAACACACAATTTAATTCTCAACCTATTATGAGATTCCCCTACATCTCCCAAGACTTAAATTTCATCCAAAGCTAGCCTAGGCTCAAAATTCCTAACTTACTACTCAAATATTTTCTAGCCTAATTTCCTTCCCATTGACCTACCTATACAGGGTCAAGTCATTACAGATATATTTTATGATCCCAAATAAAGTTTATTATATCGTGTCTTAGATCTTCTTATGGGAGTTTTGATCAGGTTAGAAAAATAAATAATCACAAGAAGTAAAAATCTTACCTTCCCATGAGCTAGGGGCAATGGTTCGACAATGTTCATATCCTATTTCATGTATGTCCAAGGAGATATTATCATATGTAAGAGTTCTCCTAAATGATGAACCTTTGAACAAATCTTTGACATCTGTCACACCTTTTAACAAATGTCTTCAAATCTTTCTCCTTTTTGAGACAATAATAACCTACCCTTATTATTTTAAGGACTAGAAAATCAGTGCTAGAACAATTTTTCCACACTCCTTCATCCATTTAATGACCTAACCCCATTGTTATGGATAGGTCAATAGGAAAGAAAATTGGGCTAGAAAACTTCTAAGTAGTAAATTAGAAATTTTTATCCTAGACAAGTTTCAAAAGAAAACTAAGTTATGTAAGGTCTAGGACAATCTAGTAAGGGATTGGAAGTTAGATTATAAGCATGATCATTCAAGTTGATAGTCAAGATGATTAGGAACCCGTACAACTTACGAAATTGACTTCAAGCGAGTAGAACTCTTCAAATTTATCTTGGCACTAAGGGTATATTATGAAATATCATAGACTGATAGTGTGTTATAAAAGAGAAGTTGAGATGCGAGTTTATAAAATTTATTTCTATGTGAAACCACAAGTGAAATATTGATCTCACTATGGTGGTATCGTGGAGGAGTAAGTGGTTGTCATAGTAGGACAGTCTTAGGTTTTAACTAACAAAAGTTTCAAATTCATTCTTTTTTTCACCCACTTCATCCTTGAGAGACCAAAAATGACCTATGGTTATTTCTTTTCAGTTTTCCACCAATTCTCATGGTAAATGTAAGTTAATCATTTCCCTAAATTATATTTTAATTTCTAGATTTTAGATTCTAGGGAGAATTAATACAAAAAAAAGATTTAGACTTGTGATGAATGGTGGGTACGAGCCCTAGTCGGGGAGAGTTCGTGAAAGTGGCCAAAAGTTAGAATTTGTTATATTCCAAGTAAATTAGGCTATTACTATTGGTTGTGTTTATTTCATTGATTGTTTATAGACCAAGAACGAGCTAGAACTTTGAAAAAAGAGAAAGCTCTAGTTATATAGAGTTCAAGGCTTAGTTCGAGATAGGTGATGATTTAATATTTCTATATTTGTGACATATGCATGTTAACAAATTCATAATAATTCTTGCATTTATTTGAAAAAATAAATGCATATGTAAACTAATCAATAACCTTTTATAGTCTAATTGCATGTAATGAACTTATTCTTTGAACATTGATAGTAGTGCATTATTCATTGTAGATGTGACTATGATTGTGATTGTCTTATGTTTGTGGATGTAGTGTCACGTTCCAACATATTATTGGATGGGATGTCATATTCTAATATATTATTAAATTGGATACTATGTTCTGATATATTATTGGATTAGGTGTCATATTTTGACACATTATTAGATCAGGTGTCAAGTTATGATATATTATTGGACCAAGTGTCATGTTTCAACACATTGTTATTTAGGTTTGGGTCCCTTGAAAAGACTATGATTTAAGTTGCATTGTATTGATAACTTAAGAATGAAATATAATTATAAATTGTGAACATAGTATTAATTTTAGTATGTGTATAAATTACCATGCCTTAGTTGCTTGATTATAAATTTCTTATTGGAGTAGTCTCATGATCCTACTATACTTGTTGTTATGTGTATTGATATTAAATTTGCTCTTTTTTTGTTTGAGTATAGGTCATCTTCAGGTTGCTGTGGATAGAGCTCAGCTAAGGAACCATTGATTCTAGAATCCAATGGTGAGCCAACATAATTTGGGCCACCATGGATTCCTTCATTAACTCTCTCCATTTTATTTCTAGATTTAGAATTCTTTTATTAAATTGTTAGGTTTTGGGGTTGCATTCCCAACTATTTAGACTCATAGTTAAAGTTTTGATATGGTAACTCTTTCAGTTTTTGGGTAGTATTTTCACACTATGTAAGTTTTTCTTAGGTTGTGAACCTCAACTAACTTGATTACTTTAAAACTTGCTTCTGTAATTTCAGACTTATTAAAATTGTGTTAGTTTAGTTGATTGTGTTGGATAATTGATTCTCTTATTGGATGTTAGTGTGGGCGCCACTCATGGCCGTTCAAGGTCATGATAAAGTTGGTATCAGGCTTAGATTCATTGATCTCATCATACCAAAATGAGTTTAGTAGATTCTTGCAGAATGGTACGAAGATGTTTGTACATTTCTTTGAGAAGCTATAAGACTTTAGAAAATCTCTCCTGTACTTTTTATGTCATCTTTTCGTGTTATAGTTTGTTCCAATTAGTATCTCGGGATCCAAATTAGTACCTAACTTCCTTCACTATTTTTCCCGTAGATGGCAACATTTGATACAAAAGTGTTAGACTAGCAGCTTGCAGGGGCCAAGGGAGAGGGAGAGAAATAGGCCAAAGTAGAGGAAGGGCAGCACCCATTAGAGGTGTGGCATAAGATGATGAGGTACCAGTTAGAGAGGCTCAACTACACCTCAAGTGCAGATTGAGGAGAATGTGAAGCTAGAGGTAGATGAGAATACAAAGGTAGACGAGAATGCCCAGACTGAGGTTGCAGGATTCCCTCCCTTGGATCCCACTATTGCACAACAAGTAGTGATTATTTTGAGTGGGTTGGTCGATTCTTGAATTATCCTCATGGTGCATGTTTCCTAAGCTCTAGTTACACACCCATTTACAAATGTATCCATTACTGTGGTAATGACTTTGTGTGATGATGCATTCTTTTTCCCCTCCCTTCTAGGCCCAATAATGATTTGCATAGAGCATGAGACACTAACAAATTTTTTGAAGTTGAAACTGCCAGTATTTCAAGGCACAGAGAGTGAGGATTCTTATGAGTTAATTTTATATTTTTATAAGGCTACATAAGCTGGGAATCATGCATCAACATAGAGTGGAGTTTGTGACCTTCCAATTAATTATAGGGTGAGCCCAAGAGGTAGGGGAGAGATTTTATAGAATATCGATCATCTATCTTGCCACCACTTATTTATTCTCAGTTGCACATATTGGTTTTAGAGAAGTATGTGCCCCGAATCTAAAGGAATTGTAAGAAAGATGACTTTATAGAGCTTAAGCACGGTAGCATGACTATAATCGCATATGAGGCTAAGTTCCATTTTTATCTAGATATGCCACCTAGTTGGTAATAACAGAGGAGGAAAGGATTTGACTGTTTGTTAAATATTTAAATCCTAAGTTATAGGTTTTATATGTTCATATGACTATTGCTAGGAAGATTTCAATGATGAGATAGACTTTGTTAAGAAAGTCGAGGGTTTGAGAAAAGCGGAGCATGCTAAGTTTTTGACTAAAACTCCCAAGAGTGCAGGCAATTTCCAAGGTTCCTATTTTTGTTGCTCAGGTAAACTGGCCATTGCAACCCGACTAGTACAGTCAACCATACATACTTCTACAAGTGGATATTCTGGAACTTCACAACAAGTTGTTAAGCATGACAATTAGGGAGCTTTTTACACTAGGTACTCAGCCTTCTCTTGATCATAATTACTTTAATTATGGGGAGCCCAACATGTGAGAAGGGACTGTCTCATCCCCGTATGACTGACCCTGTGCAGTAGTAGACTAGGGTAGTGTTGCCTACTGGTGGAGGTAATAATATTAGAGGGCATCCACGCGGTGAGCGAGGAATAAACTTAAGAGGTGGTGACAGACGAGGTAATGATAATGCTAGTAGAGGAACAATGCAGAAAGGTAAGGAGGTTGCTCGTCAAGATGATAGGGATTAGTTCTATTCTTTTCTAGGTAGGACAGAGGCTGAGATCTAATATAGTTATCACAGGTACTATTCTTGTTTGTGATTGAATGACTATTATTTTATTTGACGCAAGCTCTACCTATTTTTATGTATTAGTAAATTTTACCCTGAGTTTTGATGTGATTTGCGATGTACTAAACACCCTATCGATGTTTCCACTCATATTGGAAAGTATATCATAGTCACCCATATTTATCGTGCTTGCTCTATTTTATTTATGGGATTTCAAACTTTGGCTGACTTGATGACTCTAGATATAACTGATTTTGATGTGATCTTTGTCATGACTTGGTTGTCCCCCCATTATGCAGTGCTTAATTATCGTGCTAAGATTGTTTCTCTAGAAATTTTGAGTAGGGAAAGGTTAGACTGGAAATATATGTACAAGCCTAAGCCAACTAAGGTCATCTCTTATATTTGGGCTAGGAAAATGATGGGGCAAGGTTGTCAATCATATTTGGATCATGTTAGGGATGTTACGGCAGAATCCTCTTCTATTGATTCCATTTTTATAGTATTTAAATTTAAGAAAGTCTTTTCAATGAATTTAGTTTGCATGCCTCCTGATAGAGATATAGACTTCTACATCAATGTAGAGCCTAAAACGCATCCCTTATTTGGCTCTCCTTATTGTATGACCCTTGTAGAGTTAAGGGAGCTTAAGAATGAGATAAAAAAAACTCCTTAATAAGGGGTTCATCCATCTTAATGCTCCATTGTGTGGTGATCTAGTCTTGTTTGTTAAGTAAAAAGATGATAGTATGAGAATGTGTATAGACTATTGATAGTTGAATAAGGTCACTATTCATAATAAGTACCTGCTACACCATATTAATCATCTCTTTGACTAGCTTCAAGGTGCTTCAGTGTTCTCAAAAATTGATCTTAAATCAGGATATCAGTAGTTAAAGATTAGGCCTGAGAATTTTCCTAAAGCTATATTTTGGACCAGATATAGGCACTATGAATTTTTGGTGATGTCCTTCAGTCTAACCAATGCGCAATAGCCTTTATGAGTTTGATGAATTGGGTGTCTAAACAATTTTTCAATTCATTTGTTATTGTAGTCATTAACGACATTTTAGTTTATTCAAAGAATAAGGAAGAGCATGAAAACTATCTTCGCATTGTTCTAAGTGTCCTGGGGAAATAGAAATCATATGTAAAATTTTATAATTGTGAATTTTGGATTCCTCTATTACCTTCTTAGGACATGTCGTTTCAAAGGAAGGGGTGATGGTGGATCCCCAAAAGGTTGAAGCAGTTAAGAATTGGGTTCGGCCTAGATAAATCACTAAGTGAGGAGTTTTGTGGGGTTTTCTAGTTACTATTATTGGTTTGTGGAATATTTAGCTTCCATTGCCTATTTGACAAGGCTGACCCAAACGTATATGCCTTTTAAGTGGATGGACAAGTGTGAAGAAAACTTTCAAAAGCTCAAGAATTTGTTTTACTACAACCTTTGTCACAATCAAAGCCTAAGGCCTAGTCATGACACGACGAATGAGGGACTCGAAGGTACCTCATACAAGCTTTATAGCATTCATCAAGCACATCATCGGTAAAGACAATAAAATAAGAGGAAACTAAGAGATAGGGTCTAAGGGATAATCAATATAAACATAAGAACTAAAGTCTTAGTAAATACATAAGTATCCATATATCCAACAATACCTCTAAGTCATAGATAGGAGGGGGCTTAGATATGTCCTAAGCTCACCTTCAAATGTATATAAAATGGAACAAGATACCATAGTATTAAAGTAGCAAGATAATAGTAAGGTTATTGTCCTCAAACCAGAGGACTCACCAATGAAGCAAAGTCCAGATCCACAAGTCAACCATGAGTGTGAGGAGAAGGAGGATTATCAGACCCTAAATGGTGATATAATGTAGGCAAAATATGTATTTGTACTTTGAATGTACTAAGTACGTGGGATGAAATGCAATAAGAAGATCATAATATGATGTAATGAATATGCATAATCAAAACAAGGAATTAAAGCTCAAGATGATGAATGATCTATCATGACCTAGACCTAGGGCCTAGCTGTGACACGGCAAATATGATGCTGAAGGCATCCCATCCAAGCCTCGTGTTCATATCATAAACATTTATGAGATATAATCAGCATACATAAGAAAATAAGCAAGTGGAAGTATATACATAAAATATACATAGTTCACTAGCTTGGCAGGGACTAGCACATAGTTCACTAGCTCACCCTCAAGATATACATCAAAAATATGAAAATGATAAAGTATCAACATAAAGGGGAAAAACATCATAAGGCTTGTTCCCGAAGCATGGGAACTCACCAACAAGTGTTTAAGCTCAAACTCGAATCTAGCAATGAAATGGAATAGTTTCTTTATCGTCCGTCCCTACATTGTTAGGTCATGTAGGTAAAGAAGCATGTGTTAGCACATAGAATGCACTAAGTGTGTAGGTATGCCATGAATCAAAGGATATCATCAAAGTAGAAAATCACATAATCATAAGCAAGAGAATAAGGTACAATATGCGTGATTATACGAGTTTAAAATCATAGGAAGAAGCATCATATAATACATTCATCATCTTTACATACATATGTGGGAATACTTAAATCATGTAGTTTAGGACTTATATAGATTGAAAAAGTCAAAAACACCCTTCATTAAAAATTATGGAGCCATCCACGAAACCCCTTTTAAGGGTCGTGGATTCACATATGGCTCATATCTTACCTCAAGGATCAGGGTGTCACAAAATCTGAATTTTTAGAATTGCAGCTCCTAGGCTACGAACATGCAGCATGACCCGTGGATTAACTTACGGGCCATAGAACCTATAGTGTCGACTCACTTCTTACCGGTCAAGACTACTTATAGTGTCGAGGAGTATGCAAAGGTGTATATCTGGGAATTGGTGAGGTTGCATGGTGTACCAAGGTCTATCATATCATATCGTGGTACCAAATTTACTTCTCATTTTTGGAGGTCCTTTCAAAAGAGACTTAGTACTAAGGTCAAGTTGAGCACCGCATTTCATCCTCAAATCGATGGGCAAGCTGAAAGAACAATTTAAACCTTGGAGGATATGTTAAGGGCTTGTGTGTTGAAATTTAAGGGAAATTGGGATGATCATCTACCTCTCATCGAGTTTTCTTATAACAATAGTTTCCATGCTAGCATCAGTATGGCTTCTTTTGAGGCTTTATACGGTAGGAGATGTAGGTCTCCGGTTGGTTGCTTTGAAATAGGTGAGGCGGCCTTGTTAGGCCCAGATTTGGTTGTTGAGGCTATCGAAAAGGTGAAGTTGATTTAGGAAAGGATAAAGACGCCCCAAAGTCGCCAAAAGTCTTATTCGGATGTTAGGAAGAGGGACCTTGAATTTCATGTTGGTGATTGGGTGTATGTG